>CAUYPK010078003.1:0-30518 GCA_963574355.1 Loris lydekkerianus | reverse complement strand
TATATGTGAAACTTAGTAAATGTGGAATGTAAATGTCTTAGCACAATAACTAAGAAAATGCCAGGAAGGCTATGTTAACCAGTGTGATGAAAATGTGTCAAACGGTCTATGAAACTAGTGTATGGTGCCCCATGACCACATCAATGTACACAGCTATGATTTAATAAAAAAAAAAAAAAAAAAAAAAAAAATTAAAAAAAAATTCTCAATAAATAGCTTTTGCTCTGAACTAACATGTCAGTCATTTTCTGAAGTCATTTGCTCTTCTGAAATCCTTTTGGTAACAAGTATAGTATTAATAATATAGCATAGGTTAATGCAATTGTTTTTAAAGAATTCATGCTTTAGGATACCTCAATTATCAATCTATGTCTTTAAAAATTATTATACAAATAGGGCCGGGTGCAGTGGCTCATGCCTGTAATCCTAGCCACACTGGGAGGACAAGGCAGGTGGTTTGCTTGAGCTCATGAGTTCGAGACCAGTCTGATCAAAAGCAAAAAGCAAGACTCTGTCTCTACTAAAAACAGAAAAACAGGGGTAGCGCCTGTGGCTCAAAGGAATAGGGTGCCGGCCCCATATACTAGAGGTGGGAGGTTCAAAACCTAACCCTGGCCAAAAACTGCAAAAATACCCAGGGTGACAGCTTGAGACTCTGTCTCAAAAAAAATTATTATACAAATAAATATAGGCAGCAATATTAAAAAAAATTTGGGGGGTCATTTTGGTAAAAACAGACCAAAAAGGCAAGACAAGAGAGAGGGAGCTGTGTGTTTTAGAATCCACACATTTTCACTAGGAGAATTTTAAAGGGCTATAAGGGTTCATAAAATCTTGGCACCCTGTTTTACTTGAGAATATCTTGTATAGTGTTTAATTCATTCTCTTTTCCTCTTAGAGAAAGGTAGTGTAAATTGTTCTTAGCAGACCATCAACCAGGTTAATAGTGAGAAAAATGCTTGTTGGTTTTTTTTTTAATATTAAGAAAGTAACTTTTTAAGTTAAATCACAGTTAAACTGTTGCTTAGTTCAGAAAATATTCTATGAAGCTGAGCAAAAGTTTCCACTCAACAGCTTGTTGAAAAATTACAGAAAGGACTGTAGTTTTCACCAGGTTCTGTCTGCCGTAAAATGTGTTTCTTTGTTGCAGTTGTTTTATTTTTTTCTTTCTGGTCTCCCCCTCTTGCCAGTGTTCACAGCTGGGCATTACTGTATGCCTTTCACAGACTTCGTGCTGAATATCCCTATGTGGCAGACACATAAGGATAATTATTCAGCTCCCCCCCAACCCCGTCTCCATTGTCGGCAGAATTCTCTGTCAAGCTTGCGTCATAGATGTTTTTGCTTTTCTCCTTCTTCTGGTTTGTCCTTTTCTCACTTCGGAAATATTGATCCCCTTATTGTAGGTGAGATGCCCCTACATGGCTCATTTCTGCTTGCTCCCTTCTTATTTGAGGACTCAGCAAGTTCAGCACAATGGTATTTATTGAATTTATCTGCCAATTTCTTCTTCCTTGCATGGCTGACTAATTCAATGAAATCAGCACAATACTAAAAGCACACAGGATAAAGGCTTAATTTTTTTTTGAATAGAAAATTATAAATCAAAACTGGAGACTAGATTAATGATGAATAACTTCAGAAAGTGGCAACTTTTTAAGTTTGTGTAGGACTTTCTAGGTGACTTTGACAGCTGACTATGACTTCCTAGAGGGCTACCTGTCAGCTTTTCATGAGATGCTTAAGAAGATCCACAGAACAACATGAACTGGCAGCAGAGTTGTAAAATAAAAAGAAAGGCACTTACAACAACAGGTGAAACTTTCTTACAAATAAGATAATCAATAAGTAAAAATCAAAATGCCTTAATTTTCTTCTTAGTGCAAAATACTAAACATCAATACAGTAGTTTTCATGAATGACTTGGTCTTTGGAATTGACTTAGCTCAGCCGTCCTAGTGAACCACACACAGTGAACAAGAACACAGAAGGAGGCCATTGGTAGGAGAGCAAAGTAAACTGTGTTTTACCCTTTGTGGACCTGGAGCTGCTAATATAGTCAGCACTGGTATCGCACTGGCCTCTCTTCACCAAAGTCAGTTCTCTTGGCAGAAATAACATAGAAACTACAGATCTACTAACTATAAATGTCATATTAGTTTTAGAATAAGTGGTATGGGTGGCGACCGTAGCTTAGTTGGCAGGGCACCAGCCACATACACTGAGGGTGGTGGTTTTGAACCCGGCCCCGGCCAGCTAAAAACAACAACACAACTGCAACAAAAAAAATAGCTGAGCATTGTGGCAGATGCCTGTAGTCCCAGCTACTTGGGAGGCTGAGGCAAGAGAATCGCTTAAGCCCAAGTTTGAGGTTGCTGTGAGGTGTGACAACATGGCACTCTACCCAGGATGATAGCTTGAGACTGTCTCAAAAAAAAAAGAAAAGAAAAAAGAGTAAGTGCTATGGAGAGGAGGATGTGCTTAGTGTAGAAAGAGAAATATTGTGCAGGCTGTATACATGTGGAAGACTCTAAGCTATTCAAAGAAGAGCTTTAAAATATATTCAGGCAATCAAGACCAGCCAGGCTAAGAGTGAGACCCAGTCTCTAAAATAGCCGGCGTTGTGTCAGGTGCGTACTCAGGAGGCTGAGGCAAGAGGATTGCTTGAGCCCAAGAGCTTGAGGTTCCTGTGAGCAATGATGCCATGGTACTCTATCAAGGGTGCAAAATTAAACTGTGTCTCAAAAACAAAAAAATACTCTTATAACATAGTAGTTAAGGGAAAGGATGTTAGGTAGACATGATGAATTCCAAGATTTGCTTTGCATTCCAAGATTGCTATGCCTAACCCCAGAAAAGTTTTCTAACTTCTTTGTGCCTTAGTTTTCTCATTTGCAAAATGGACATAAGACACTTCATAATATCACTATGGAGATTAAAAAAATAAGAACTAAGCCCAGTGTTTGGTACTTATAGGAAGCCTACATGGGTGATTGCTACTGTTGTCATTTACCCTAAATAAATTCACTATTTATCCTCAGTGGCTATTATACTAATGCCGTTATTTACTTAGGCTTAGAAGGAAATGACTCCCTGTTAGCTTTGAAGACTGAACTCTATCATACCACACTCATCAATTTAAAATTCAGCTTTAGACCTGACAATTGAAGGTGTCAATCTAAAGTGATTACCTTCTCTGTCAGCAAAATGCCTGGCCTGAGTAGACTGCTCACACTATCAGAAACAAACAAAACAGAACAAATAACTGAAACCAATAAACACATCTAAATGAAATTATTGATTCAGGAAAGGATTAAGGGTCAGTAAGTTGGACGATGAGAATTTGGACAATTGTGCAAAATCAAGGTAGAACCACCCATATGATTTTCAGTTCGAAGGAGAAAAATGCATGATGGTGGATATGACTGTTTTCGTCCTGACACAGTAGTGTTACTTGCACCCTGATATGATACAAGATGCAATAAACAACATCCACAATGTGGGCTCGTCAAAATACTGCACTAAGATCAGATCATTAGGAGAGAAAGGGATAGAGGGACGAATGAGACATTCTCTCGTGGACATAACGAGGCAAATGGCAAACATCAGGCGCTCTGCACAATGGGCCTGGTCCCTTCCAGTGTCTGGAAAAGGGACTACATTATATTAAAAAGGACTAAAGGATCAAAATAGCATGCAGTCCTTGGCCCTGTGTCAAACCAGATGAAAAAGAAATTTTTGACAATAGTGCCTGTTTTTATAAACCAGGATATGCAATGTAAAAAGCAGGCAAGAATTTTGTTAAAATAGTCTCAAGAATTGCAGTAGACCTATTTTTATGACCTGTAAATGTTCTCTTTCTCTGATCATGTTCTCTTGAACATCCGATATAAATATAAATCTGCTCAATTAATAGGCATTTATAAGCATTGATATGACAGTGCTCTTGACTAAAAGAATATTTCAAGAGTTGTTTCAGATGATTGTTTGAAAATGTGGTTATTACAAAATTAAGAGTAAAAACATTAATCATTTCCCCCTCCTTTGTGTTTTCTTATTTTCTTTGTTTCTACCTTTTAGAGGTAAGTTGCGAAATCTTAATTTAGCTCTGAGGATGCAAATGAGGGTAATGTTCCTTGCCTTGGGGCCTACAGCTAGTGGCAGTTGAAGCTGAAATGCAGCCAGTCTAATTTCAGAAACCACACTCTTAGCCACCACAGGTCTTCTACTATGGGCCTCCTACAAATCATATGGTCACAATCCTAGAGAACACAGAAAAATACCAAAATAAGAAAGGAGAAATCAGACTTCACCGTTTTTCATGGAAAAACCCAACCTTTATTGCCTGCTTTTCTTTGTCAGCTTTGAGAAACTTCTGCGTGAAGTTTTGTTCTCAGAGCCCCAACTCCTGAAAAAGTGTTCCAGAAGCCTCGACACCAGTTACTTTAAGTTCCCAACAGAAGTTGGAAACATTATGAGAATGACACACGTGGTTTCTGTTCGGATCACCTGGAGAAGGCACTTCATGCTGGCATCAACCTCCAGCAGAGTCTTGGAATGACAGAAGCAGCCGTTCAGAGGAGGCAACTACTTGCTCTGTTAGTGAAAAGCTGAGATTTGGATGGCATTTCTACACTCTTGACAGTTCGTGACATGCCGATGGGATGAAACAGAAAGACTGAATACTCAAAGTTGGCTGTGACCTAACAAGCAAAGTTACACGAATCATTTCTGGTCACAGAAGAGATTTCGTAGCCTGTTTTCTAAAAGCTCTGATAATCACTAGCTTTTTGTGATTATTCGGTACATCTCTTCCACTTTTTTGATACTTTCTACTCCATTAACTTGGAAAGTATTAGTGAACTCAGAATCTGAAGTCAGGAATTACTGTAGCCTTGACCAGATTTTTTTACTTCTTTAAGCCTCAGTCTACTTATCAATTAATTAGGGATGACAGAAGTACTTTCTTTCTTTCTTTTTTTTTTTTTTTATTTTCTCCATACATATACATGTGTTTATTTGGTTTCTACATTTTGCCTTCACAAAATTAAAGAGGCTTAAAATTTAATGACAATAATGATGTTTAAGATAAGGACTAGAAACTAAACCTCATAAAGAATTAATGAAGATAAATACATTCAGAAAAGAAATCAGACGGTTACTGCAAGGAAATATTGGGCAATAATAATGATAATAATGCAAAAAAAAGTAACATTCACATTGTCAGATAGGAGTATGTCTATCATAGAATGCTTTGACTCTCAGGTTCAGTATGGAGTCATCAGTTAACTTTTTTTTTTTTCCCAAAGTCTCAAAAAATAGACAACCAATATTTATAAATAAAAATAGAAGTTAATTTCAAAAAACAGATCGTGCCAAATTTATGGACAATAGAAAAAAGAAAAGAAATACTTCAAAATCATTCTACTTCATCTGGATATACCTGATATTAAAATTGGAAAATATATATTGTTATAAAGGGAAATTACAAACACGCTTCATTTATAAGCGGTTCTTCCTTGTAGAGAGTGTAGCTGTGTGCAGTAACAACGTGCCCAGCACAGTGGCTGTCCCACAACTCCTTACTGCAACTACTGTGCTCGTTAGTCCCATAGCTCATCTGCATTAAGACTCAAGCTTCCTTTCAGGAGCCACTCTAATGCCCTGAAAGTGTTCTCTAGTCTTTTCTTCCCGTTGCACACCTTTGTCTTACACCACTCCTGGCCACTGTTGAGTTTTTCCTAAGAAGTGTAGTGATTTCACAGGCCTCTCTGAAGCTCTTTGCCGTGCCTGGCAAGGTCATGAACCAACTGATATGTTTTTACTTTTCCCAATTCTTGACAAGCTGAAATAGTACTATTCTACACAGCTGCTTGGAAAAATATTTGGCTAACAGCTTTTGTAATTATTAAGTGTTTTGCATTTTCTTTTTACATTTTTTGTTTGTTTTCATATTAACTATGCAAGTTACTTCTTTTGTTCGACAGCATTATTTCTCTGCTTGGCGTCCTCTTGCTCTACAGAGAAAAAGATCAGTTAACATTGAGTAGTAAGTACATCAGCAGTTTGGTGTTCTTGATTAACTCATTTTTGGCCATTTACTCTACTGACTCTAAAAAAAAAAAAAAAAAAAAAAAAAGATTTTTATGTACCCATGTAATAAGCTGTAAGTTTATAACAGCCCGTGTTTTCTCCAATAGCCTTTATTTTTTTTTTGCCTTTTATTATGCATTTTCTTATTGTCCTACATATTCTAGTTTATTAATATGCGGCAGCTGATAATATTTACACTTTATTACCTGGAAGGCTATTGACATAAAATTTTATTTTATTGTTTATTTTCTTGTGAATGGCTGGTGTATACATTTTTCAGGTGATTGGTCTGAATTTTATGAGACCAGTTAAATGCAGCAAACATTTATAAAATTACTGAAGACATATAAGTGATGGTAAACATTTAATATAGCTTTATTGCTGGTTGGTGGTAGTTTCATTTTTCTCTAAAGCCTTTTCCTTAAAATAAGGACAGTTTTACATGAAATGACCATGACAGTACTCAGTGTATATACACTTCCATGTTCACTGGCAGTGACTGCAAGCACACAATGTTGCTATCTCTATCCCCCAGTCTGTTCCTTAACATGCTCTTCCTGGTTCGTTCCACAGTATGTGTTGCTCACAGACGTATGGACTTTTTCTCCCCTTATTGTTGTTCTGTTTTGATGAATAGTTTGGACCATAGTGGCTTACCAAAGATGTATATGTGATGGACGGAAACAAAACACACTGGTTATTAAAATGTAGCTTGTAGGGCAGTGTTTTTCAACCTTTTTTTTATCTCACACCACACTTGAACCTATAGTTAAACTTCACATGTAATTCTGTTGATCTAAAAAAAAAAAAAAGTAAAGAAAGAATCTACTTACTGTGCTGTGAACTTGTTTCGGAAATAATTTAATTAGTGGTCTTTAAGGATTTAAAGTGTTTTTCAACCTTTTTTATCTCACACCACAGTTGAACCTATAGTGAAACTTCAGTGGCACATGTAATTCTGTTGATCTAAAAAAAAAAAAAAAAGTAATGAAAGAATCTACTTACTGTGCTTTGAACTTGTTCCGGAAATAATTTAATTAGTGGTCTTTAAGGATTTTTGTGGCACACCTAAGATCCTCTCAGGGTACATACACATGCCACAGCATGCTGGTTGAAAATCACTGTTTTAAGGTATCTTGAGTTGCCTTCAAGAAGATGTTATAATGAACAGAATTAAAAATATGTTTACACAAAACTGTGTACACAAATGTTCATAGAAGCATTGTTTATAATAGTTAAAAAGTGAAAACAACGCGGGCAGCACCTGTGGCTCAAAGAAGTAGGGCGCTGGCCCCATATGCCAGAGGTGGCAGGTTCAAACCCAGCCCCGGCCAAAAACTGCAAAAAAAAAAAAAAAAAAAAAAAAAAAAAAGTGAAAACAACTCAAAAGTCCACCAACTGATGACTAAATAAACAGAATGTGGCATATCCATAAGTGGAATGTTTAGACATGAAAGGAAATGAGGTTCTGATACACAGTACAACTTTACAACTTGGAAATGTCATGATAAGTAAAAGGGTACAAAAAGGCACTGTGTATGCCTTCATGTATATGAAATGTCCAAATTAGGTAAACCCATGTAAGAAGAAAGTAGGCTAAAGGTTGCCGGGGGCTGGGGCAGAGGGAAATGGAGGAGTATCACTTAATCAGTGTAGGATGTCCTTTGGAAGTAAAGAAAATGTTCTGGAGTGGTGCTGGTGATTGTGCAACCTTGTCAATATACTAAAAACCAACAAATTGTACACTAAAATGGTTAAATTGCAGATTTTATATTATGTGAATTTTATCTCACCAAAAAGAATTAAAAACAACGAATTATAAAACAAGGAGTATAAAGATCAGAAGCCAAAAGAAATTAGTGGAAATTCTTTGACGTTAGAAAGAGCAGCGTAAGTCTCAATTCCTGGTGAATTATCAATAGGTGACGGAATTATTGCATAAATATTCTAAAAATGTATTTGGATAAGAAACCTGTATTACAGCCCTTTATTATACTTACTAACTTAGCAGGTATTCCATTTTCCACAAATGTGACCCATTCACCCTCAAAATGTAAGCAGGTTGTCTTTGGAAGTTTAGAATGGAAAGATGGAGTAATCTTTTCACAAATGTGTTACTGAAACAGGCTCACCAGGTAGTAAGTGCCATGTCACGGGGCTGGGGTACAGAGGAAGGGCAATTGATATAATGCATAGCTGAATTGGAGGGAAACAAAGAGGGATTTCATAAGAGAGTTTCTGTGTAAACTTATTTTGGAAGGAAGCATAAAAGATCTCCATGATGTAGGTAAAGAGCAGTAAGAACTTTGATCTTTCCTTAATTGCATTTTAAGTCAGTCCTGAATTGACCACAACTACCCATACATATAATCTGAACAGTTTACAATCCTAATTTTTTTGATTTTTGTATCTGAGGTTTTGTTTTTCTCCAACTTCTGCATTTCTGTTCAAGGGAAGCCATTAGAACCCTTCTTTTTTTTTTAATCTACAAAAGCTAAGAAAGCATATTTCTCTTCATGAATTTTTCATATGCTCATCTGATGCTTGTGTGCTCTCTGCCCCTTTGCCTGGTCTGAAATCTGCTTCTTACTTATCTAGTTCATCTCTTGCTATTTGCTAATGCAAATGTGAGACTAAAAAGAGCTAAAATAATAAGGGCATGTTAGTAGAGTAAAAAAGGAAAGGAAAGAGAGGCAAACGGAGTAAGTATCCAAAGAGGGAAAAAGAGCAGGGGACACAGATGGCTATACAAGTTTCAGGCAGAAGGAAAAAAAGGAAATGAGGAAACAGCTGGGAAAAAATTAGAATGAAGCCTGTAGGTTGCAGGAAGCAACTTTAGGAATAAAGCAGAAGTTAAGAAAAAGATGTAAACTTAAAAAAAAAAAAAAATTGTACTGCAGCAATGCAGAATCAGGTAAATTATTTGAAAATGTGTTGTGTTTCAGTTCCATCTATAATATACAAATTAATACTTAGCTTGTGCTGTTCAAAGTAGCTTTACACTTTCTGGGTATCCTGCATTAATTATCCCATTAATCTGGTAACTGGAAGGCGGTTTTATTTTTAAATCAGTTACTGTTTTTTGTGAATCTTCTTCTTATGATTGCATAAGATGAAACAAATAATAAGGTAACATATAATTTCAAGGAATGTATAATGGAGCATCAAAGCAGGGGTCGATATGTAATCATACTATTGTAATTTTCTGTTGTGGAGGAGTTTATTTACTTAGTTGTTGAAATCAAACCCTTGCAGTACATCTATTAAAATGGACCAGATCATCCTTGAGGATGTTTATTTTTAAAAGTAATATAAATAACTTCCAACAGTTAGAAGAAAAGGTAAATAATTTATAGTATGAATACACTAAGAGCCGTGAAAAATAATCTTGAAGAAACAAATGTAATAATATGTAGAATATTTCTGATATGGTAACATAAATACTTACGATAGGAGATTATTGATGTTAAAATGATTCACATTATACTACGAAGTGTCAACTTGAAACATACTTTAATACTTCATCAGTTATTATCTTTGGGCAGTAGTAAAAATCATTTTATTTTAATTTTTTATTTTATATATATTTTATTTGTCAGATTATCTAATATATTCTTTTTTAGGAACATGGTGAGCAATAAATAATACAAAATAAAAAATGAAAAGTGCTCAGTCTCTGTAAAAATTATTTTCTTCCAACAGAGATTCAATATGGGATTAAAAAGTGGTGATAACTATTACTAAATAAGTGGGATTGGAGATTGTTACAGTAAGACCTAAGATAAGTGATGGAAGATGAGTAAGAAATACATACTTAAAAGCTTATTTGGCTGGGCACCACCTGTTTGGGAGGGAGGCTGAGACAGGAGGGTACTTGAACCCAGAAGTTCAAGGTTGCAGTGAGCCATGATTGTGCCACTGCACTCCAGCCTGGGTGACAGAGGGGGACACCAACCCTAAAACAAAACAAAAATTTTATTAAAGGAGTTCTTAATTAATCAGCAATGAATCTGAATGGGACTTAATTTGGTGAATAAGCTGGTTAGCCAAAATAGTCTATTCTGGTTCAATTACTGTTGATAAATCTGCTTAATGATATTACAATTGCAAATTCTTCTATCACACCATATAATTTTATTAATGACTCATATTTAAATTCTTGTGGAAAGGAAACCTTTGAGACTACCTTGGGGCACTGGGGTGCCTCACAATTTTCTTTCTTTCTTTCTTTCTTTCTTTCTTTCTTTCTTTCTTTCTTTCTTTCTTTCTTTCTTTCTTTCGTTCTTTTTTTAGACAGAGTCTCACTCCGTCACCCTTGGTAGAGTGCTGGGACGTCACATTTCACAGCAATCTCCAGCTCTTGGGCTTAGGCGATTCTCTTGCCTCAGCCTCCCGAGTAGCTGGGACTACAGGCTCTGGTCATAATGTCCAGCTATTTTGTTGTTGTCGCAGTTTGGCTGGGGTCAGGTTTGAACGCACCACCCTCCGTGTATGGGACCAGCACCCTACTCACAATTTTTTTTTCCCCTCTTTCTTCCTCTGTTCGTTTCTTCTTACATTCTAGGTATACTGCAATGATTACAAAAAAAAAAAAAAAAAGATTCATCACAAAGGAGGGATAACAAAATGAAACTAAAAAAAAAAAATCATTGTTTCTACTTCCTCTTATTATGCAGTGTATATTCACTTTAGGAAACCAGAAAATCTAGGTAAACAGACAAGGCAATTAGACATCTGTAATTCTAGCACAAGTAGGTTGTCACCAATGCATTTTGTAATTTACCCAGATTTGTTTTTTCTATGCTTAAATTGGCACATAAATAAATGATTATGTGTTTTCCAAACTGTTTTATGGCCTGTATTTCACACTTAGTTTTATAACATGAACATCTTCTGTGTCAGAAAATATTATCCTCCATGATTTTAATGGCCAGATATTATTCCATTTATGGATATACATAGTTTATTTAACTAATTTTCTATCTCTGGAAAGTAAATTACAGAAATAGAATTGCTGAATCAAAGATGTGTTTATTTTGATGACTTTCATGCATTAATAAAGTTTAAGAAAGAATGTATAAATGTATATGTCTATCATTCTACATTAAATACAACCTTGCTGATTTAGGGTGAAATTTTTATTCTACTTAATGTTTTTATCATGTTTTTTAAATTCTATTAGTGGACTAGGATTTTTAAAATTTAACTCTGGTATATGTACATATATAGATGTGCATATATATATACACGTGCATACACACACACACACACATATATATATCATATCCCATCTGTCTCTCTTTCTCTCCCTCTCTCTAGGTACATACACATACATACATATTTTAAGGTTTAAAAACAGTATCACCTTAAATTTTGCGGTTGTGGTTGGTCTGTATGACATTTTATTGATTTAAAAAATTTCTTTCTTTAAGTGTATAATAATTAAATAAAAATATCATGAAATGTAAATAAAATACCACAACCTCAAGCATCGAGAGTTTCGTTGGTTTAAACATACATTGTTATTAAACAAGACTTATCAATTTATATTTTTTAAAAAAGGGTAACAGATGAAAATGGCAATTTCTAAATAGGACAGCTGTCCTAAAATATGTTAAGTGGTGTTTAGGTCAGATAAGTCTTAGAGTGAAAATATGTTATTAATGAATGAATGGGATGCTTTATAGCTGATTCGATAAGAAACTTATTTATGTTTACAACAGCATTTCCTTAGTAGGCATGGCAGAAGCTTAAAATCTTGGGATTATCCAAGAAAACAATTGAACATAAGTTTGCTTTGCTTTGGGCATCACATTTTGAAAGGGATACAAATGAACTGGAGAATGCTAAACGTATGGGAATAAAATTAATCACATTGTCACATGAGAAACATTTGAAGAAACCAGGGATGGTTTATAGTTGTACACAAACACTAGATGAGTTATCAATATAAAGATATAATGTTTTGATTATATTACTGAAATGGTACAAGGATTTGTAGATAGAATGATAAGGACTCACATGACAGAAGTTCCCTTAAAGAAGTTTATGATATATTCTCTCACTGGAACTTTTTCCCAGGCTAGAGTGCAGTGGTATCATCATAGCTCACTGCAATGTTAAACTCTTGGGCTGAAGCAATCCTTCT
The DNA here is from genome assembly GCA_963574355.1 of Loris lydekkerianus. Classification (NCBI taxonomy): domain Eukaryota; kingdom Metazoa; phylum Chordata; class Mammalia; order Primates; family Lorisidae; genus Loris; species Loris lydekkerianus. Next base: position 18,277 of record CAUYPK010078003.1, on the reverse strand, counting down.
GTCCCAGCATCCTGAGTAGGTTGGCATGGAAGCTATGCCACCATGCCCACTTAATTTTACTTTTTTTTTGAGAGATGGTAGTCTTGCTGTATTGCTCTGGCAGCTCTTGAACTCCTGGTCTTAAGTGAATCGCCTGCATTATGGCCTCCCAAAATGCTAGGATTACAGGCATGAGCCATGATACTTGGTATCTCACTGGAACCTTTTATTCAAAAACTGGACATTTAATTTGCATGGTTTGTTGTAGAGATGATTTTTTTATTTGATAGTAGTGGAGCTGGATAGCCTTTCGGGCCATTTTGAGCCCTGAGATTATGTGAGTCTGTAACATTGACTAACCCAAGGATTTTAGGGTGTCATGTCCTTTGCAACTATAGCATATAATACATGAAAGAAATTTTGTTTTTCCACAGCACATTTGTGAACTGAAAGTTTGTAGTTGGTTGTGTATGTTGCTAACTGGATCTATTTACTTAGTGAACTTAGTAAACTATTTAAACTCATCTACTGATGCTTAGATTATGTTACAAGAGTAAAAAGCTAATAAAAATTTGCTAACTAATTTTAAAATTGGTAAGTTGAAAATTAAGATCTCTTCTTTTATTTTGATTTTGTTAATTTTATGAAGAACTTTGAGAGCCAGAATTATTTTGGACACTGATGACAATTTTGACAGAAACAGAGATGTTTCATAATGCAGTGAGAAAATTCACAGTAGAGTTATAAAATAAATTAGAGTCAATGTTAGTAGAACTAAAGTGGACTGGATTTGAAAGGAAAATAAGGGAAGTGTCTTAGTTCATTTTGTGTTGCTATAAAGGAGTTCCTGAGACTGAGAAATTAATAAGAGAAGAAGTTGATTTAACTCTCAGTTCTACATGCTGTGGAAGAAACATGGCACCAGCATTTGCAGACTGGTGAGGGGCTCCATCTGCTTACACTTGGGGTGGAAGGCAAAAGGGAGTAAAGCATGTGCAGAGATCATGTTGTTAGAGAGGAGGCAAGAGAGAGAAAGGGGGGTGGGGATGAGCCACGCTCTTTATAATAACCAGCTCTTGTGAATAGCAGAGGGAGACCTCACCTATGACTGTGAGATGGCACCAGCGCTACCATGACCCAACCACCTCCTGCTAGGCCCCACATCCAAGCACATGTATCGTGGTGCATGGCACACTGGTGATGTTGGTTGATTGTTGGTAATAATGAGATGGGCTGAAGGTGGCTAATTTGATTAATTCAAAATTTATTTAACACCTTGGAGGGAATGAAGGTGGATAAAATGAGGTCATATTTAAGTTTCTTCAAATAAACTTTTGTTTGTTTGTTTTCACTTCAGGCAGCTCCCTGCCAGTCTTCCACACTGCCTTCTCCTGCTAGGTCCCTCTGAAGGAGGATGTTCCTTGGTTCTTGTCTCTTGGTACCAAGAATGAGCACTGACTTAGAGTGATCACAAATATGAAGTAATCACAGTCACATAAACTTGTTGTAGAACAAAGGCAAACAAACTACAAGGAGAACAGGAGAATACATCTGTCTCCTCTTACGTGTGAGCACACACTACCTTTTACAAGCTAACTCAGCTATCTAGTTTGCCCTGCCTTCCCCTCACCCAAGAAGGGCTATTATTACCTCTTGGCTTTGCTGGTAACTGACAGGTTGGGGTTATATAACAAACTTCTATGTACTAATGTCTTCCCTGAACCTTCTCAAAGAACCCATAGTTGTCGAAATTTGCAATTTTAATTATATGACAGTGGGTCCAGTGAGCATCATTCAGTGTAAGGTCATTAGGGGCTCCTAACTTTCTCTTCCAACTGGGGAACAGACCCCAGCTGTAACTTGGTTCCTACTTTCACCCTTAAAGGAGTCCCTTAGGTACTTCCCTTTGTCTTCAGGCTTATCACCACTCCAACTCTACTTGTCAAGGAGAAAAGCTGAGGGCCACAGGAGCGTGTCTACCTGAGGGCAGAATAGGCCATGACTGGCTGTGACAGCAGCAGTGGAGATGCTGGAACAGAGCCACTGCCACATTGAGGGTCTGTTCCAGGGAGCTGGGTGTGGGGCATGAGTAAGTGGTTCCCAAGCCTGTCCAGCACCACCACCCAACATTCTCTGTGTACATATGAGAAAATATAATGCAGAATGGACAAAGAAACAGTTTAGAGAGTTGTTTGTGACCATTACATGGTTTGACCACTTTATAATTTTCTTCTACTTTCTTCCTTTATAAGAATAGTCCTTGACATATAAATTTTCACAACAGTGCCTGAATATCGTCAAAAATATTTCATTATAAAGTAGTTCTTTTCCACATTTGGTGATTGCAAAAAGAATACTACCTTGTTTGGAAGCTTGGAAGAATGTTTTCAAGCTTTTAGAGCTTTCATTGTTAGTAGTTACTTTACGAGTGCACTTCTTGGGTGTGACCTTCTCTGAGCCAGGCACTTTCTGAGATCTTGGACCTTCTGCATCTAACATGATGAACTAAGAGCTACTGGATCTACCTTCCTCCCTAAAATAACAACAAAAATGTGAAAAAAAATATGAAATAGTTTTTAGACAATGAACCATAACAGTCAGCACAGAACAATGATTCTAAAAACAAGAGTAACAAAAGAGGTGAGCACTAGAATTGTCTTAGCTTACATCACAGAGAGCGCTTCCAGGCCACAATGAGGGAAGAGAGAAACCAGGTGAATTATGAAAACTTTCATAGTAATTATGAGAAACGGATTGATTTTTGTCTTGGTACTTTATGACTTTAATACCATTCTACTGAATTAAATTTTATGGAACTGATGATGGAAAATTTTTATCTTTATATTCATACGTGCAACACCTGTTTATTGAGTTCTTAGTAAGTTCCATGGTTGCAGTTACAGGGGAATAACATTAATGAAGATTTTGATGTCAGAGAGACTAGAGAAAGAGAGGAAGACAAGAAGAAGGAAAAAGAGAAAGAGGAGCGAGGGAGAAAGATTGGAATTCTAGCACTTTGGGAGGCTAAGGCAGGAGACTTGCTTGAGGCCACGAGTTCCAGAGCAGCCTGTGCAGTAGCTAGACACCTGTTTCTTTCTTCCCTTTCCTTTCTTTTTTCCCTATTCCTTTCCTTTCTATATAGAGTTTCATTCCCATGCCCTAGGTATGGTACCATGGTATCATAGTTCCATAGCTCACAGCAACCTCAAACTCTTGGGCTCAAGAGAGCATCTTGCCTCAGCCTCCAAAGTATCTGAGACTACAGATGCTCACCACAAAACCCAGCTAATTTTTTTCTATTTTTAGTACAGAAAGAGTCTCACTCTTGCTCAGGCTGGTCTCAAACTCCTGAGCTCAAGGGATCCATCCAACTCAGCCTTCCAGAGTCATAGGATTGCAGACATGAACCACTGCACAGGTCTGTGCAATGATGGATGGAAGACTTGAATCTGAGACACGAGAGACGAAAAAAATTCTAGAGGAGGTTGGGCACCTGTAGCTAAGTGGTTAGGGCACCAGCCACATACACCAGAGCTGGCTGGGTTTGAACCCAGCCCAGGCCTGCCAAGCAACAATGACAACTACAACAGAAAAATAGCCAGGCATTGTCGTGGGTGCCTGTTGTCACAGCTGCTGTGGAGGCTGAGGCAAGAGAATCTCTTAAGCCCAAGAGTTTGAGGCGTCTGTGAGTTGTGACTCCACAGCATGCTACTGAGGGTGACATAGTGAGACTCTATCTCAAGGGAAAAAAAAAATTCTAGAGGAAAGCATGCGGAAAACTCTAGATGATGTTAGCCTGGGGAAGAATTTTATGGAGAAGACAGTGTCAGCAATGGCGTCTTCAATAAGGATGAATAAATGGGGCTTAATTAAGCTGAAAAGCTTCTGCACAGCTAAGGACACAGTAATCAAAGCAAACAGACAACCTTCAAGATGGTAAAATATTTGTATGTTACAAATGTGACAAAGAATTAATAACTAGAATCTATAGAGAATCCAATTAATCAACAAAAAAGTAGAAAGCAATCCCATCTATCAGTGGGCAAGAGTCATGAATAGAATCTTCACTGAAGAAGACAGGCAAATCTCCTACAAACACATGGAAAAGTGCTCTCTTAGTCTAGTCATCAGAGTAATGCAAATCAAAACCACCCTGAGATAATCACCTAATCCTAGTGAAATCGGGAAACATTTCAAACCTGGGAATGTTGTCACAGAGGTGGTGAGAAGGGGACACTTTTGCAGTGTTGGTGGGATTGCAAGCTAATACATCCTTTATGGAAAGAAGTAGGGAAAATCCTCCAAGAGCTAAATGTTAACATTCCATTTGTTTTCCTAATTCCATTACTAGGAATCAATCCAGAAGAAAGTCAATCATTTTATGACAAGGATATTTCCATTAGAATGTTTATTGCAGCTCAATTCACAATTGCCATGACATGGAAGCAACCCATGTGCCCATCAATCCATGAATAGATTAATAAACTAAGATATATGTATAACATGGAATACCATTTAGCCATAAAAGAGATGGTGACTTTACCTATCTTATATTTAAATGGATGGAGTTGAAATGCATTCTTTTTAGTAAAGTATCAGAAGAATAGAAATTCAAGTATCCAATGTACTCAATACTAATAGAAAAACAACTACATGCCCAAACGAGAGAATAGCACAAGTATATTCACCTGGGGCAGGGCAGGAGAGATGGGGACAGGAGAGGAGTGGGTGTATTGGGGAGCTCTCACCTGATGGACACATTGTCAGGGTGTACAGCACATCCCCGGGATGAAGGGCTCCACTGTCTCAACCACAACTTGAACTGTACCTTAGAAACACAAAGTTACCTACTCATTTATACCCTCATATTAATCTTAATTTTAAAAGAGGAAAATATAGTGATCAATGACTATGAAAAGAGAATATTTGCACAAAAACCACTTGAATAATAAAGGGTAGAATGCATCACAGGCTACTTGCGGTTTGAACATCTGTTCTAGCAATACAATAATCTAAAGATAAGGGATCAAGTCTTAACAGAATGAGTCACAGTTCTTGCCTTTTCTTTACTCTCATATAATTTTATCCGAGATTAATTATGTTGAGTTTTTGTATTTCGTTCCATAACTGGATAGATTTTAAATCCAAAATAGAAAATAACAATAATTGGTGAATTAAAAAAAAGAAAAGAAAAGAAAGAGAAATGCTATTATGCGGCATAACTAAGTGAGCAAATGAACGGTACATTTAAGATGCAAAAGAATGAAAATCTTTAGTGTGACTGAATCATAGTTGTTGAATCAGAACTGCAAGAGATGACAGAAGACGTAGAGGTAAGCCAGGCCACACAGGGTCTTGAAACCATCTTAAAGATGACATGTATTGACGCCAAGGCAACAGAAAGCTGTGGAGACTGAGCAGACTGTGTCAGGGTCAGCCAAGGACAGCCAAGGTCTTTAGATGATAGCTAGAAATAGATATTAAAATTTCTCTGATTTAAAAAAAAATCTGATAAGGGGAAACAACTCATTTGTCTCTGAAAAGAATCCTCAGGATTCTGAGCTGTGTTAATGTTGAAGTAAACAGGTTTTCCAAATAAAATCTCAAGATACTATGGGATTTTTAAAATGACTTATGACTTATTTATATGAAAGCCTTACATTGTAAATTAAATCACTGTCTTGTATTTAGCTACATTTGCTAAAAACACAAAAGCTATACACATATGTTGAGAGCCCTGATTGCCTTGGTGCTGACGTGCACTCCAGCTGTAAGGTTGAATGACAGCTGTGTCCTTGACCCTGGAGCTGTCTGGACCCCGACATTGCACATGGGATGGTCTTCACTCATTAGTGTTACTCCTGAGATGATTTTCTCTTATTTGTGTTTTTTTGGTTTGGATTTGTGTACATTTTTTACTTTTTTTTCCTGCTGTTTATTCCATAATCTCACCATGTGTTAACAACTATTATAAAATGGTTAAGAGATTAATTCACTAAAGTATTTTTGATAGAGTATTTATAGGTTCCTTAGGGTTCCTCTGGGTTTTAGGAGGTTTGTGTTGCGTTGTTTTGAACTGTAGTGTTTTAATTTCTTTTTAAACATACAGTAAAATATTAACTCATCATATTATCTGTTAAGACAAAATGTCTCAGAAGTGCCTATCCCCTGTCTCCTTTATAAACAGTGGCGTTTGCATCCTGACTTCTGCAGCACTGAGCTGCTCCACACATCTTGGCAGCAGCTTATTTCTCTTCTGTGCTTTTCTCCGATTGTTATGTATGTTTAAGTTTATCCCTCCTACAGTAGAATGAACTTCACAAGGGTAAAGGCTTTTGTCAAATTTGTGTTCTATTTCTTAGTAAATAATTATCACCCAGGATCTCTTTGAGTACAGATCTAAGCATACAGTAGGTTATCCCACTGCTATGTATTAGCTTGGATAAGCTGAATATGACTAATTTTGTGTTTGCTTTTCGGGATCATTGGCATGCAGTAAAATGCTCCTGTCTGAAGCATACAATGTGTTGACTTTTTGAAACCCATTAACCACCACTCAGATGAAGATGCAGATTATGTTCATCAGTCCCTAAAGTTCTTCCATGTCTTTTCCAGTGATAGTTCCCACTCTATCCCAGGTAACCTCTTTTCTGACTGGTTATTTCTCAGAGTATTTTTCCCTGCTCTCGAATCTCTTATAAATGAAAACACACAGTATGTATTGTTGGCCTGCCTTCTTTTGCTCAACTTAGCATCTTGAAATTCCTACATATTGGGCAGCACCTGTGGCTCAGTGAATAGGGTGGTGGGTTCAAACCCAAACAAAAAATAGCTGGACGTTGTGGTGGGTGCCTGTGGTCCCAGCTATTCAGGAGTCTGAGGCAAGACAATCGCCTGAGCCCAAGAGCTGGAGTCGGCTGTGAGCTGTGATGCCATGGCACTCTACCAAGGGTGACAAAGTGAGACTCTGTATCTAAAAAAAAAAAAAAGAAGAAGAAGAAAGAAATTCCTACGTATTATTTCATGTATCAGTAGATTGATCTTTTTCAATTTCAGATAGTATTCTACTGTATGACTATACCAAAATGTATTTTTCTCTCTCTTGTTGATGGACATTTTGGATGTTCCAGTTTGAGACTATTACAAATAAAACAGATCTGAGTATCTGCTGTAAGTCTTTTTGTGGACACATGCACTTATTTTTCCAGGAGAATTGCTGAATGATAGAATAAGTGCATACACATTTTCATTAGAAACTGCCAACCAGTTTTCTAAAGTGATTGCCACATTTTGCACCGTCACCAACAATGCATGGAAGTTGCATTTGGGCCTCCCTCACATGTGCATTGTAAGTCTTTTAATATTAGCTATTCTTGTGGGTGTGTTGTGGTATTGCTTTATGGTTGAACATGAATTTTCTTGATGAAAGTTGATTGTGAAGCACCTAGTTTGAAGAGAGGTGTACATAAATAGTAACTGGTATCATATTGTTTTTGAGAATTGACCCGTTTGTCATTCCACAAGTCTTTAGTTGTGTCTGGAATGGACATTGGGTGGTCCTGGATGATGACCTGCCACAGCCCCTAGTTGCCCCCATGGCCCTGGACTCGATCGCGGCAGAAAGGAACCAGGCAGGACGTGGATTAGAAGTACAAGCTTACAGGAGGTGGGCTACCCTTGCTTGCAGGATAGCCCCAAGCAATCTCTGCAGTAGCCTTTTATTGACACAGCACAAGACTGGTGAGGGGAGTGTTAGACAATGACTGCATGCCTAAGGATCGCCATGGGCTCGGGCTCTTTCTGCACAAGGAGCATGCATCGCCCTAGGGTCCGTTCCCCAGCTGCAAATCATCTTGCTTAGAGGTCGTCTGGCTTTTGGTGTCCTCTACAATGACCTCTGACTCATACCCCAGGGTATATGCAGCAATTTCATGTCATGTCACACCATCATACCAGTTTCATTCAAAAGCCACCAAGCAAACATTCAAAGGGAAATGTGCAATGGACAGTAACTTTCCTACAGTCCTATAGCTAGTAACTTGTAAAGCGTGGATTTTAATTGAAGTAATAAATACTATGCCATTTGCCTCTCAATAATTATAGTATTGGTGGCACCCGTAGCTCCATGGGTAGAGTGCTGGCCACCTACACCCAGGCTGGCAGGCACCTGTAATCTCAGCTACTAGGGAGGCTGAGGCAAGACATTCACTTAAGCCCAAGAGTTTGAGGTTGCTGTGAGCTGTGATGCCATAGCACTCTACCCAGGACGACAGCTTGAGACTCTATCTCAAAAAAATAAAATAAAACAAAATAATAAAATAAATAAAATAATCATAGTATTAATAACAACAATAACAATAGATTGATTTTATTGCTTCAACTAAAATACCAACCTTACCAGTTACTATTGTTGCATTTTATAAAATATTTTTAAAATCTTTTAATACAAGAGAAGCAATTACTTTATTATTCTGTGCTTTTGTTATTAATTTTAAAATGGGAATATTAGCAAGCTTATTGGCCGGGCGTGCTGGCTCATGCCTGTATTCCTAGCACCCTGAGAGGCTGAGACAGGCAGAGTAGTTGAGCTCAGGATTTTGAAACCAGCCTGAGCAAGTAAGACCCCAAGTCTCTAAAAAAATAGAAAAATTAGCTGAGCATTGTGGCAGGAACCTGTATTCACAGCTACTCAGGAAGAATGAGGCATAAGGATAACTTGAGCCCAAGCATTTGAGATGCTGTGAGCTATAACACCAAGGCACTCAATCCCAGAGTGAGAGAGAGACTTTAGGACAGCGCCTGACACATGGTCATCACTCAATGTTAGCTATCATGAGAAAAATCAATATATTTCTGTTTTATTGTATTATTAATACTATAATTACTGAGAGGCCAATGGTATAGTGTTTACTGCTTTGATTAAAATACTACCGTTACCAGTTACTAGTTATGGGACTTTAGGAAAGTTACTTAACTTTTCTATTTCTTGGCTACACCAGAATTTATTACATAGGTCCTTGTAATATTAACACATTAACTGCCTTGTAAGTTGTATTTATCTCCTGCTGGTTTTGAGCCCGGCTGAAGCATTTAGACCTGGTGGACAGGCTGGAAGGTCCTTAGCATGCCTGCTCTCTGAGAAGCCTCTGCTCATTGTTTTCATCATCAATGAGCACATCACCTCCTATCGCCCTGCTCCAGATGGCCAAGTGAGCCACGGGACACTGCATTTTCTGAGTACCATAACTTTCCACTGCACATTCCCTTTCAGTGTTTGCCTGGTGGCTTTAGAATGAAATTGATGAGATGGTGTGCCGTAACTCGACATCCTCGCACATACTTAGGGGTATGAGTCAGAGTTCATCGTCCAGGACCGCCTAAGGTCCACTCCAGATACAACTAATCGTGGAATGGCAAAAAACTCAATTCTCAGAAACAAAAAAAGTTTATGTTGTGAGTCACATACAACTTTGGTGGCATACAGTGTAAAAAATGATTCTGGCGCCATGTGAGTTGCATATAACTCATGCACAAAACACAATTTAAAAAAGAACAAATTTTTCATTAAATCAGAAAGGATCATTTTGTTTTTGAAGTTTTTGTTCTATTGTCATAATAAAACATCATGATCCCAACAAAATTTTTTTTTTTACTATGGCAGGTGAATGTGTTAAATGACTTCATAGGTTATGCCACATAGTAAGCAAATCTGCATGGGTTGGCTGCTATTATTAATAGCAGTAGCATTGTTATTCCTTGTATCTTATGATTGTATGTCTTTATAGTAAGTAGGAATAGTAAATTTATATTTTCATTTAAATGTCTTGATAAGATAGTAATTTTAAACTGATAATATGATTTACCAAACAGTCAGTAAAAAAATGTAATCCGTATGTGTAGTCCTGAGTTTGTCAGTTACCTCTTACTATATTATAAACCCAAAACTTAGTGGCCTAAAACAATGATTACTTATTTAGCTTACAGTTCGGGGGGGGGGGGGTCAATAATTTTGGTTGGGCTCAACTGGTATTTCTTCTGGTCTTGAATGCAGTAGTGGTGAGGTCATGGAGTTGACTTGCTTCAGTCTGTGGAAACATCTGGGACATATGTCTCTCATCAGCCTTCCAGCTTAGTTGGCTTGCACACCTGCTGGCCTGGCAGGACTCTAAAGAGAGAAAGAAAGCAGAAAACTGAGGCATCTTTAGAACCTGCCTTTAATCCTGTGCAGTGTAGCTTCTATCACGTTCTATTGCCCAATACGATTCCCGAGGACAGCCCCTATTCAGGGTCCAAACAGACAATATCCCTTGGTGTGAAGAGTTGCAAAGTTACTTTGCAAAGGGAGGGGACAAAAAATATGACTTCATAGTTTTTAATCATACCATTGAAAATTTCCCTTACCGAAAACATTATTCAAGTATTTAAGAATAGGGAAGCTTCTCTAAGAAGAGGGTACTGCACCTTCTCCTGTAGGACTCATATTTATAACAATGTATAACAACTGTAGCAAAAAGCACTTGTTTCTAGATGTAAATGGTCAAAGAAACAAGTGCTCTATTGTTTTGACTAAAATAGTTCAAATGAGTCCTGTATCTTTTTATCTCCTACTCTGGATTAGTGCCTTTTGGACAGTAGACTATTCTGTAATTAATGACAATTAATGACTTGGTGAAGGGTGGGGGAAGGGGAGAGCAGAGAGAGAGAGAGAGAGAGGAGGAGGTGGAGAGTGGGGAGGAAAGAAGAGCAAAGACAGGGAAGGAGGGAGGGGGTTGGGCCTTGGTGTGTGATACACCTTTAGGGGGCAAGGCACAATTGTAAGAGGGACTAGACCTAGCAAATGCAATCAGTGTAACCCGGTTTCTTTTACTCTCAACGAATCCCCAACAATTACAAAAATGTAGTATACTGCTTAATTGTACAGTTTGTTTTAGTAAAACTTTTTTTAAATTTGTGTTTATTTTAGTATTGTACCTATTAGAGAATAAAATGTATAACTGGAAAAAAAATGTGGCGGTTATTAAAGAACATTAAAGATTTTCAGAAGAAAATGGTAAAGCCACTTTGACTTACTGTTATTTAACAGTGATAAGTACTTGAAGACTAAAAGCAGGAGACCAAACTTAAATGGTCATGCCTGGGAAGAAGGATTTGTCTTAGGGAGTGTAGATGCAAATATTGCCAACCTACTGTGACAAATGTAGTCAAAAAGAAAGTGCAACAGTAGCTTTAAGATTTTTATGGAACAAAAAGGTGGAAGAAAATTAAAATGGTCTACAGATATTCTAAGTGAAAGGTAGTACATGCAGACAGATGTTTGTTTAGTTTATGTTACCACCTTTGTTCCAAAAATAAAACACAAAAACCTGTAATTCCATTGAGCTAGAAAATAAGGTCATAGGACCATAAGGAAGAACTAACCTTTCGGAATTTTTTGGAGCATCTTTTATTTAGTATGCTAAAGGTTCTCTTGAGTTTATTTAAACCATATTGCCTATGCTTTTTTTCAAAGAGAAATGAGTGATATTGAAGTTTGGACAGAGGAATGGCAAATTTTTTTTAAACTCTTCTTCTAGGCTTTTGATTTTAGGCATTTTTATTTATTTATTTTTTTTAACGCATTGGGAAATTCACAGAATTCTGTCTAACAATGCTGTTGTCAAAATGTAGATTTTTATTGTGATATAAATTAAGTTGGTGTGCTTTAAATGACATCTGTAAAGTTTTCCATCAATTCATTGGTGAATTTTTTCCAGTTTGGTTTATGAGGTTATCAAATAACTTACATTATTTGCAATGGTTAAAACACGTAAGGCTGGGCACAGTGGCTCACACCTCTCTTCCTAGCACTATGGGAGGCCAAGGTGGGAGGATTGCTTGAGCTCAGGATTTTCAAGACCAGCCTGAGCAAGAACAACACCCTGTCTCTACTGAAAATAGAAAAATCAGTCAGGGATTATGGTATGCCCCTGTAGTCCTGGCTCCTCAGGAGGCTGAGGCAGGAGCAGTACCTGAACTCAGGAGTTTGAGGTTGCAATTAGCTACGATGATGCCACTGTATTCTACTGGGGTGACAGAGGGAGACTCTGTCTCAAATAAACAAACTAAACAAAAACAAACGAAAAATCCCGAAACATAGGATGCTTTATAATTTATATCTAAAAAGAATGCACAACATATTTGGTTTTAGTTTTATTTTTAAATTTTCATTCGAAGAAAATCGTGTCTGTATAAATTCTACTGTTGAATACTGCTGATGTTAAACATTTTGATGCTTTAACAATTACTTGTAAAATTACAGAATTTTGAAGACTGTTACGAGATTATTGTGCTGCTCTAGAGAGGAGTGAAATAAAGACACAAATCACATGCCATCTTCTAAGTGCTGTCTACCCTGACCTGCCTCTATAAAACTGTAACTCCCTTGCGCTTATGTCTGATTTAACCCTGCTCATTCAGTCCTCAAGGCATTTTTGACTTACAAAATACTACATATTAATTGTTATTTTTATTTTCTAAATGCCTACATTTAAACATCAAGAGACCAGGATTTTTTTGACCATTATTTTGAGTGATTAGTACTTAGTCGCTAGAATAGTGCTTGGCACAAAGTGAAAACTAAATAGATATTGGTTGAAAGAACAATTAAGTCGATAAGTGAAGGCATTTAAATGATCCTTATAAGACAATGTAGTAGTAACAAATGGTCTTTAAATATATATTCCTTTTATGTTTTAAAGGAATATCATATTTTATATTATTATAAATTATGATAAACATTTTATTATATATAATCATATATAAACTTCCTTTGTCAAGGATATTGTCTTTCTGTCAGTCATATTAAATTCTAATCCCAACCTTTTTTTGAAACTTAACAAGCTTATCTTCAAACTTGCCTCTTGTTCTTATAATTACTCAGAGTTAATATATTAATTTTTTAACACTACCTCATCTGTTGCCCAACTTAACTATCTAATTAACCTCGCATTTTCAGAAAATAGTTTCCCAATTGCATTTGGTATCAAAATGCCACTGAAATAAATGAAATTTTAAAATTTTATTCTTCCCTCCCTTCACTCCCTTTGTCTGTGTCTCTGTCCATATATCTCTCCTTTTCTCTCATAAAAATTAATAGGCAGTAAATTTCACACTTTTTAGCATTTGTACTAAAGATCTAATGCCTCATCTATGGAGGAAAAATCGTATAGCTAAACCTAATCTGAATAATGAAATATTATGTATGAAAGTATATTCCCCAGGTTCCACCTAATGAATATTATTAAAGAGCATGAGTGACAGCAACAAAATTGCACAACATGTGTACTTAGATTTAATATGAGGGCCTTTTCTAAAATGGAATGAACATTAATGTACAATTTACCTGTTACCTTTATGAGTGTGACAGCTGTTGTGTGGAGTAAATAAACGAGTACATGTGAGAACAGTTTGTAACATGTGAAGCCCTTGGTACATGAGACTTTTTATTTAAATTATTAGACATTAAAATTTCTTGCCCATAAAATTTTGGTAAAGTACTGTTCCTTCTTTTAAGCATTTCTTCAGAGTCACTTTCCACTTCTGTGAGAGTCATTCTACTACTGTTTTTGCCATTTCTTACTGGTCAGAGGTGGTTTTTAACTTCTGGTCTCTGGTGTTGAGACTGAACAGAATTCTGACTTTTACGTAGGTGATGAACTATGCTAACAGCAAATGAGATTGAAAGTGGACTGGAAAGCTATGTAGCTATGTTCTTCATTGAGCTGTAGAACAAACTGATGGTAAGAAGATTGATCCAGCATTAAAGTCTTGTCCATAAACTTAAAGAAGATTAATAAAACATATTATAATACTTGGATTATTGGACAAGACTTGCAACATTTGGTGAATGTGGAAGTTCAGAAAACATACACACAGAAGACTTTTCTCTAAATATTTTATGTTATTTTTGTGCCATAATCTGAAGTTTTATTTTTATTTATTTTATTTTTTTGAGACAGAGTCTCACTTTGCTGCCCTCGGTAGGGTGCGTGGAGTCACAGCTCACAGCAACCTCCCCCTCTTGGGCTTAGGTGATCCTCTTGCCTCAGCCTCCTGAGTGGCTGGGACTACAGGTGCTCGTCACAATGCCCGGCTAGTATTTGTTGCAGTTTGACTGGGGCTGGGTTCAAACCACCATCCTTGGTATATGGGGCTGATGCCCTACCCACTGAGCTACAGGCGACCACCCACCCAATGAAGTGTTATTAATTTTTATTTTGTTTTATTTTATTTTATTATTTATTTATTTTTTGAGACAGAGTCTCAAGCTGTCACCCTGGGTAGAGTGCTATGGCATCATAGCTCACAGCAACCCCTAACTCTTGGGCGAAAGTGATCCTCTTGCTTCAGTTTTTCTATTTTTAGTAGAGACAGGGTTTGGCTTTTGCTCAGGCTGGTCTCAACTCCTGAGCTCAAGCAATCCACCCTTCCCAGAGTCCTAGGATTACAGGTGTGAACATACTGTGCCCGGCCAGTTTTATTTATGTTTAAACTTTTTAAAATTTCGGATTAATATGAAAGTACAAATGATTAGGTTACATTGTTTGCACTTGTTAGGTAAAGTTCAAGTTGTAGTTGAGCCCTTCACCCAGGGAGCTGTGTGGTATACCCTTACATTGTGCCCTTTGGGTAAGAGTTTACCAATCCTGCTCCCCCTTTTCCCTGCCTTTTCCTTCCTTTTCTCTCCACCGTTTGAATTTAATTGTGTTTTTTTCTCTTGTGGTTGTTTATCTATTGGTGTCACATTAGTATTGAGTACATTAGATACTTCCTTTTCCATTTTTGTGGTACTTTACTTCCTTTTCCATTTTTGTGGTACTTTACTAAGAATAATGTTCTTCAGCAAACATATGGAATGCTTCCTAAATTTGCATGTCTTCCTTGCACATGGGCCATGCCAATCTTCTCTGTATTTTAACAATTTTAGTATATGTGCTGCTGAAGGGAGTACTATGTTTAATCTTTTACGTTTGGTTCTTTTAGGTTTGAGATTCATTATTATCAGAAGCAGCAGTTAATTTATAGAATCATATATGTAAAGAGTTAACACGTATAGGCAAAACATCATTTCACAAAATTTGTATTTTTTAAAAAAATTATTTACTTAAGAAATCATTTCTGCGATTTTTACTTTGGTTCTATTCTCCTGAAAATAAGTTGCATAAATTTTGTTTAATAGGAGTCTCTTAAAGGCTCTTATATAATAATTCTACTAGAAAATAACTTTATAAATTTTTTCTAAAACATACGTAGCATATATATTTATATAAATTGTACTCAAATTTAAAATAAATAGAATTTACCATGTTAAAAATATTTGTATTTATCTTAATGTCATATATATATAAAAATATATATATTAATCACATTTTGGGGGGAATATTTTATTTAGTGTTTTGCTAATGAATACTTGAAATAAATCAGAAAGTGTAAGTTCCATAACAGATTATGATCTAGTTCAGACTTTTAAAATAAAAATCACAAATTGATTTGCAAAATTTGGGTTGCATTTATTTTATGGTGATAGGCTTCCTTGACATAGATTATTTATAGTCTCTACAATTAGAGCAGGGTTTGTATCAGTGAGAAGTTTTGAATTGGAATTTTAGACACAGTAGGTTAAATAACTATTCTTATGATTTAGATAATTTTATATAAGAGATCCTCACATGTGTTAAATTTCAAAAAGCTGTTTTTAATTAGTTCAACTGGTGAGTTAGTAAATATGTTTGCATAAGGTCACAGAAATTCAGGGCAGATTTGTTTGTGTAATGCTCTCACAGTAGAGGCAAGTATTGTTTGGGAAGCTTTTCATTTTTTTTATTGTAAGGAATACTTCTTACGTAAAACTAGAGATCTTGAAAATTATAGTCACAAGTGAAAGTGAGTTTTGAACCTAACTAGTGGAATTAACCATCTCATTTAAGAGTCCTTGCACCTTCCATATAGCACAAGAAAAGGATGACTATATTTAGTCAATGAACCTTCCTTATTTGTAATAAAATCTTTTTATCAGAGAAACCTGGAAAATAGCATGATGGTTGCCAATTGCTGTTTGCAAATAGGAACTTGATTCCCCTAAAGGAAATGACAACTTAGTAGGTGATTATTTTCAACAACAGTTGTTATTATTCCTTAAATCTGGATTTGTACTGAGGTGTCATTGATATATCCTTGACCTTTCTTTGAATCCATTACAAACAGATATTTAAATCTACCAAATGTTCTGATATTGAACGTTAACTATATGATAGTAATGGTGAAATCTCAAATACATTGCACATGCAATTTTTATATCCATTATTATAGAATAAAAAATTTTGTGAGCAAACATTAATTACTTCTGTGATGTAGAGGAAAACAAAAATCCATATCAATTTAGATTATGATGGTCTTCATTATTACTGTTCATGTAATCTGTTTTAGCCATTCATTAAGCCATGAATACATTTTTATAAATCTGGTTGACATTTAGGTATTTTATTAAACACAGTAAATGCCAGAGGAAATTGAATTAAGAAAGCTTGTAATATGCTTTACTATTAGTTAAAAAAAAAAAAAAAAAAAAAAAATTGTGGCTGTAAATGGTTCTGCTGTATGTCAAGAATTAATCTGCTCCCAGACCAGAGAATATTTTGTATTTTCCTTTTCATGCTGGAGGCTCTGACCTTTTTTGTTGATAGCTGGTTTTTAACAGCTTCACCTTATGTTTTATTCCTTTTGATTTGTAAGAAATTTGATTATCAGCCTTGAGCAGAAATCATAATCACAGCACACAGAGGCAAGTCATTTAGGGAATGATACAGAGTTGTCTGAACAGTAGTGTGGAGTCTGAGTTTGACTCAGACTCATACTCTCGTAAAGGACTCCTATCTGTTTTCAGGCTGCAGTCCGCTTTGGACGTACACAAACCCTACATTGGATGTATACTTTAAGCCACCATAAGGTATTCAGATTGGCTTCAGCTGTGTTAAAAAAAAAAAAAAAAATGAGCTCTAAGAAATTGAAGAGAGAAGGGAACACTTTTACATTGCTGGTGGGACTGCAAACTAATGCAACCTCCTAGGAAGGAAGTATAGAGAACTCTCAAAGAACCCAAAGTATTCTTTTATCCTAAGGACATTTGCCCTAGACTGTTTATTGCAGCTCAATTTACAATCGCCAAAATGTGGAAATAGTCTAAATGCCCACCAACCCAAGAATAGATTAAGAAGCTGTGATATATGTATACCATGGAATACTATTCAGCCACTAAAAAAGATGGAGACTTGACATCTTTTATATTAATCTGGATGGAGGTGGAACACATTCTTCTTAGTAAAGCATCACAAGAATGGAGAAGCAAGAATCCAAAGTACTCAATTCTAATATGAAGGCAGTAGATGAACTAATACAAGAGGGGATAGGGGAAAGAGGGAGCAGAGAGAGGGGAGATGGGAGAGGGTGGGGGTCACGGTGTATGGCACACATCTTGGGGGCAGGCCACAAGTATAGGAGGGACTTTAACAAATGCAATCAGCGCAACCTAATTAATTTGTACCCTCAATGAATCCCAAACAATAACAAATTAAAATAAATTAAAAATTTAAAAAAAAACCTCTAAGCAATATGATAATGACTAAATTTAAAAAATCACTTCTAGTTTCCACAGATTAGAAGTCTACTTGAAATAAAACAAGAACATCAAGGATACAGTCTATGATCAATGAGAGAGATAGAACTGGAGGGATTGTTAATTATACTAGTGCAGGGGTGGCGAACATGCGGCTCTCGAGCCGCATGCAGCTCCCGGCCAAAATGAATGCGGCTCTTTGCCTCTTATCATTATTTTGTATACTGTGGCTCTTTGCCAAGTTTGGATTTTGTTTTGCTGCTTCTGAGGAGGGACCTCTGAGGAGAGATCTCTGAGTGCATAGTCCCGCCCCCAGAGGGGAAACACGTGAAATCAAAGCACCGGTCCATTCTGACTGACACTCATGTAAAGGAACTGCTCTGAGTGGCTACAACTGAATACAAACCTGATTTGCAGAAGATTACTGAAAACAAAATATTCCAGAAATCCCACTGAGATTATCATCCCATCACACCAACAAGTTAACAAAAAACACCTGACTTAGCATGTTATATTATGTGTTTAATAAATTATTGTTAAAATTATATGCTTTTGTGTGAGTGTTTGTCTGTTTTGGCAGGTCACTGCGTGGTGTGACTCTCTGACTCTCACAGTTTAAAATTTTGGCTCTTTGTGTCGAACTTGTTC
>CAUYPK010078002.1:0-11978 GCA_963574355.1 Loris lydekkerianus | reverse complement strand
GAGACTTTACCTCTTTCATGTTTACATGGATGGAGCTGGAACATATTCTTCTTAGCAAAGTATCTCAGGAATGGAAGAAAAAGTAACCAATGTACTCAGCCCTACTATGAAGCTAAATTATAGCTTTCACATGAAGGCTATAATCCAACTATAGCACAAGACTATGAGGAAAGGGCCAAGGAAGGGAAAGGGAGTTGGGAGGTTAGGGTGGAGGGAGGGTCATGAGTGGGGCCACACCTACGGTGCATCTTAGAATGGGTACAGGTGAAACTTAGTAAAGGCATAATACAAATGTCTACATACAATAACTAAGAAAATGCCATGAAGGCTATGTTGAAGAGTTTGATGAGAATATTTCAGATTATATATGAAACCAGCACATTGTATCCCTTGATTGCACTAATGTACACAGCTATGATTTAACAACAACAAAAAACCCCCCAAAAGTTTAAATGTCTTGTGTAATATATGTAAGTGTAGCTGTGCACACAAGCCCAATGAAGTTAGAAAACCGTCCATTCCCCATTGTACAGAAGTTATTCCAAGTAAAATTATATTGCCCAAATCATTTTGAATGATTCAGTTATTTGAGTAACAGAGGGTAGAATACGGAAAATTTCTACTCCCCAAATGTTGTCTCACTAAAATGCTAGTTAGTTTATATTAGTACTCTGGAATTTATAACTAAATCTAAACACAAGAGAATTGTCACTTTTAGAAGGTGAATTTGGACATCATCTGATTATAACTGGTGGAAATATGCATGCTTCCCATTTGTATATCACGAAAGACATATTAGACAAGGTGCCCATGCTATATCAAACTACCCCATCATCTTAATGGCTTAAAAACTAATTTCTCTCTCCCCTTTTTGAAAGTTAGTCACGTTTGTTTCATCATTAGGTCTATTCCATAATTCTTTTTTTTATTCCATGATCTAAGTGGAAGAATCTTTCCTTACTCAGGATATTCTGTTTTCATAGCCAAGGTAAAAGTGCAAGAAAATTGGCAAAATTAAACAATGACTATTAAGCCTTTTATGTGGGCATGGAAAATGTCACATTTGCTCATATGCCATTGGCTAAGGCAAGTGATGCACCAAACCCAACATCAATGGGACATATGTGTATACCCCTCCACTGGAGACACTGCATATTTTATGGCAAGGAAGAGATGTATACTTGACTTATAGGAAATTGGGGGGTAAATTTTTTAGAGCAATAATGCAAACTATTACTACTTTTTCAAGGAAAAAAAAAAAAAACATCAAAGAAAGTCTAGATTTTAGAAAGTAGGCCACTCAATGACCAAGCCTTTCTCATCCATAATATTAAAAATATATTAATGTCCATTTCTTCTTTAAGGCCTATACTTCAGGCTTCCTAGTTGTCGTTTGTCATGGTCAAGGTTAATAGTATCAAAATCCCTTGTAATGAGACATTTATACACATTTTTAATTCCTCATAGTAGCAGAAATTCTGCAAGTAGATTTTTTGAGCTCTAACATGATTTGAATGTTTGGTTGTGGGTCTTTTAGAGAAATCTTCTGAGTTAAGTTTAAAAGTTTCTGGAGCTAAGAATGAAGACTTTTGGGGGGAGGCTTGACAGAGGGAGGGTAAAAGGCAGGACCACACCTATGGAGCATCTGACAAGGGTACAAGTCAAATCTGTCAAGTGTAGAACATAGATGTTTTGGCACAATAGTCAAGTAAATGGGGTGAAAGCTATGTTGATTGGTTTGATCTAACCACGTCAGATTGTATGTAAAAAAAAGAAAATCAGCACATTGTACCCCACATATGCATGAATGTATTCATGATCTATGTGTATTTGACTTAATATTAAAAATTTTTAAAAATTAACAAAATATAAAAAGATCTCTGATTGACAAAAAAAAAAAAAAAGAAAATTATAATAGAAGCTTTAAAATTCTCCAAATCTACACTGTCCACCAATGGTCTCAGAAAGGTACTAAAACAAGGAAAGGTTGGTAAGGGGTGGGATGGCCTCATGAAAGAGGGAGCCAAACTGTAATGATTCTCTTGTAATTTATATCAAAGGGAGTAGATTAACCCCTATTTAACAAAAAAACTCAATGTTTAAACTCAATGGAATAATAGAATCAACAGTTATAAAAATTACAAGGGAGATGCTTCTTCTCCACTCCTGATATTTCCTTTAATCTGGAGGGAGTTTCTATCCTGTAACCTGCCTACCTCTCTAATAGTACCCCTTATTCAAATCTGTCCACACATATGGAATGAATTATCAATATTTGATTGGGGAGTTGGAAAAGAGGACATGTGCAAGCATAGTTTAGCTCTCTTCTCTCTGTCTCCCCCTGTGCACCTAAAAGTGCAGGTGATTTTTAAATTTTGCTGACAGTCCAAATTCCCTAGAGATGTTCTTAAAACAGATTGCTGGGTCCCCTCCCCAGAGATGTAATCAGCGGGTTGAGAGTAGTTCCATAAATTTGCATTTTCAACAGATTCTTTGCTGATGCTGATTCTGCTGGTCAGCTGCCACACTCTGAGAACCACTGCTGTAGTACAACTCTGCCCAGAGTGAACACGATTCTGCTCTGCTTCCCCATACAGCAGCAGCTTTCCCTATGCAGCGGCAGCCTCTACTCCTGTGGTGGGACCAGCATGAAGCCTACCTTTAACAAGGTTCATAAAATCTAATTGCTGGTCAATATAAGGAAGCCTACTTTCTCACAAATTTTGTTTGATTAATACAGAATTTTTTGTTTTGGTTTTTTATTTGCCTTACAACTTGTTATGTGTTTAGAGTAGGGAAGAGGGGTGGTGGTGTCTGCATTTCCTTAAAACCTCAAAATGAACTTATATTGAAAGGTGTAAGCAGCATTGCCCAGAAACAAGATGAAGAAAGAGTGGAGACCAGGAGTGTATGGAGAAGTTTAGGTCAGGTTTGTTGAAGGGGAACAGCAACCCACCTAGGCAGAGCTAAGCTGGCAACTGTGCCAGGAAACAGAGACCTCTTTCATATGGGGCTGTGAGGAGTGGGAAATCTCAGTTTGCCTGAGGGCTTTGGTGAATTAGGATCCTTTAGGGAAAATGCTGCGGGTGGGGCTGATTAGGTCCTCTGTGTCCTTTGTATTAGGAGGGAGGCAGGGTTGTATAGGGTCACGTTAGCCCCTCAGTTCTGTATAATGTCCAGGGTCACCTTCTGTGCACATGAACCTGTTGCTGATTAAATTACAAATAGCATATATTAAGGTACGTGTATGATTGTCACCACCTAACCACTAAGATATCTCATTGTTAGGATTTTAGACATTATGTCAAAAAACAAAATTTTTGCTCAGTGGAATGATCAGGGGTCTGCTTTAAAGAATTGATGCTGCTGAAATCATTACGAGATTCTCAGGAATGACACCTGATATTCTCAGGGCTCAGTGAGTAAGTTTGATATATTCTATCCCAGGAAGTTAATGTTTCAAGTTTGATTAATCATCCACTTTATTCCTTCAAGGTTTTCTCTCCCATGCTGGGTGGATTACAGCCTGGTAACTACAACTAGCAGCTAGCCAGCTGGTGATAATTGCTGTTAATTTCTTGGTATATGGCAACCAATTGTTCCTTGACAACTGGAGGGGGTAACATAAAAATGTGTCAGAAGGGATTGCAAAAAGAACATTTATTATTTTTGCTTGATTATAAAAAGTGATACATGTTTATTTTTGTTAAGTTTTAAAAATGTTTAAGATATAAAATGAAAAGTAACAATTTAAACATAATCCTCTTCAGAGAAATCATAATTTTAGTGAATTTCAGATCATCTATCTTTCCTTCTTAGACCCTTTGTGGGGCTATAACAAGATACTTGAGACTGGGACATTTATAAAGGAAGGAAATTTATTTTCTCACAATTCTGAAGACTGGAAGTTCAAGATCAAGGCACCAGCAGGTTTGATGTTTGGTGAGGGTCTGGTCTCTCAGCTTCCAAGGTAGTACCTTGTTGGGTTCTCACATGACAGAAGGTGGAAGGGTAAAAGGTCACCTAGCTAGTGTCCTTTTGCCCTTTTATAAAAGGATTCCACCCTTATGACCTAATACCTCCCAAAGGCCACACCTCTTAATACTGTAGCATTGTGATTAGATTTCAACATTAATATTGGAGAAGAGATGAGCCATAGCAATTCTTATGTATCCTATATCCTGATATTATAAACATATATACCACCATATATATGTGTATATATATACACATGAACGTATATACATACATTTCTTATATATGTATATATATATAAACACACACACACACACACACATATCCCCACACTCCCTCATTGCCCCTACCACCACTTCTACTAACTTGGTCTCATAATATTTATCTAGTTTTATATTCTATTTTCTTATTTTAAAATATTTTATTACATAATATTTTCATGGCACCATCAGATGTAACAAAAAATGTTATTCCCAGTTCCTACGCCACATCCTGAAAAATATACATTTGTATTTATATATTTATATCAGTACTCCACCTCATCCCATAATTCCACCACCTGTTGTAAGTCTTTTGCTTAAAGTGGGAAACTATTCTCTTAGGTAAGAAAATATATACAGAAGCTATATGAAATAATGGTTAGAGTAAGTGGGGACAGTGAAGAAGGATTAAGTCCCGGCGAGGCAGGACGCATCCCTGACATCAAACAAGGTAGAGGAGGGCAGGGCATAGAAAGGCAGTGTCACACAATTGGGCTCTGTGTGATCCAGGAGGAGATGGCCTTTGTCTTAGGAAGGAAGGTTTCCCAGTACTTTGCCAGCTGTTGCCATGAATATAGTAGTTTCAAGGTACCCGATCACGTGGATTTTTAAATCCTTGGATTTCTCTTTCTGTTTTTTTTTTTTTTTTTTTGAGACAGTTTCACTATATTGCCCTCGGTAGAGTGCCATTGTGTCACAGCTCATGGTAACTTCAAACTCTCGGGCTCAAGCCATTCCCTTCCTCAGCCTTTCAAGTCATTGGGACTACAGGCACCCGCCATGATGCCTGGCTATTTTTTTGTTGCAGTTGTCATTGTTGTCTAGGATTTCTATTTCTTAAGCCATATCACTTCTTTTCAGACCACTGTTACAGTCCCTTCAAAGTCCCTTTCATACTGAGACTCCCACTGTACCATCTCACCCTTGGCTGCTGCAGCTTGTCAGGCCATTGGCCTGCAGCAGCTGAGCCCCAGCCTCCCGCTCCTCCTGCAACGTGGCTTGAGCATTGGGCCAGTGCTGCCACATCTTCACACTAGTGGAGGCAGCAAGGAGTGTGGCCAGGAGGCGAATGCAGTTACTCAGGAGCTCAGCAAGGAGGAGAAAGCCATTGTTGACCTGCTGGAGCTTCTCAATCTTTTTATCTACCTCAGCTGGCTGGGAGAGTGCCTGTGACGATGCTGTGTCGTCCTCAGAGCTCCCAAGCAGGGCTAGACTCTTCAAACTGGGCTGTGTTCATTGTTAGCTCTTTCCTGTGGTTGAATATTGTTACAAGAGCATGCAGTTTCTATAAGCACTGCTCCTACCTCCTGGAGCACTCTACCTCCTGGAGCTTCTCCATAAACCAAGTGTCTGATTCATTCATCTTGATGGCCATTTTGCTGTCTGCATCTGTGGCTTTGTTAGACATTTTGAGGAGACCAGCACCACTTAGTGTCTGGGTACCCACAGCACAGTTCTTTTTTCAAAAACTCTCTGACATCAGGGTCCCAGAACATGGCAGGACGATTCATAATCCTTGGAAGGTGCCTTGCTAAAGCAGTCCTCCATTTTTTCAAGAAATTCTGCAGAAGAACAATCTTCCTTCCCAACTTTCACTTTTGTCATTCCTCTTAGGCTTTTCTCAGGTGGAGGAGGGACAGTGAAGCCATTCTGAGAGTGTTTCTCTGAAAGCTTCTCATAAATACCCAGAAAGTCACTGAGTCTTCTTTTCACAGCAAACTGTTTACTTCTGAACATTGGTAAGCTCATCTGTGTTGTAACCTTATAGGCCACATAAGCATTCATACCATCCCTTATCTTTCCAGGATCAGAGTACGTGTTCCTTCTGTCAAACATGACAGCTCTTGTACAATTGGGTAGCCACTAGAGGAAGAAGAAATAATATAAGAATCTAAGGGTATTGAATAAATCTGTGTTAAATGTTCAGGGAACAGAAACGGATGCCTCAGGAATGAAAAGGAGAAGCACTGTAGCTTTTGCATGTGAGCTTTGCAAGAGGAAATGATCAGTTAAGTAAGGATGAGAAATATTCAAAATTCGAAACACACACACAGAGTCTAGAAAAGTAATATGAGTAAGGAATTAGAGGGATGAACTCCTCTGGTGGAAATCAGTACCATGTTGTACCATAGGAAAATCTAGATTTCTGGGGAAAATGACATAGTGTAATAATTACATAGTGTAATAAAGCCTCCTTTAAAATAAATTCTAAAGCTTCCAGGAATTTGGTGTTAATCCTGAAAGAACTGAAGGTTGGTAGTTGACTCCCTACTGAGGGTTGTAGATTGAACATGATCCACTGGAGACATATTCATTTAATATGGAATGTAACAACCCACTGTTGTTCACTCTAATCTGCTGGAGGCTATTTGTTGCTGATAATTTATGAAGAGGTCTTGTGGCTAAAGGACTCAGGTCCCCATTTTTTGCTAGCTCTCAGTAGAATCTATTTACAGCTCCTAGAGGCACACCCACCCAACTTCCTTGGCACATTGCCAAGGAACAAAATATCTCATGCATTGAATTCTTTTCTCTTAAAATTTCTTTGATCTTACTTTCTCCAGTGAGCCAAAAGAAATTTTCTGCCTTTAAAGGTTCGTACAATCATGCCCAGCTCACCTAGACCTAATGTGCTTCTTTTAAGATTAGAGTTCTTAATTATTTCTGCAAAATCCTTTCATAGCAGGACCAAAATTATTCCATGAGGCAGTATGTCTTCTGTGGGTTAAAGTCAGTATTTCGAAGTCTAGCATCTATTTTATTAACTCATTCCCTTTACACAAATGGATAAAGCATTTTTAAGTAGACAAACATGAAAAACCATTTTGTAAAAATGTGGACAAAAAGGATAGGCATAGATGGCACCAATAACCCAACTTCCCACTTTCCCACTTGCTTCTTAGTTGATGGGAGGATATAACAAATCCAGGCCTACTTCTTTGGGATAAATGTAGCTCCAAGAACACAATGTAAATCGTTCCTTCTAAGTTATAGCTCGGCTGATTGAGTCCTCACTTTGTCTATTGCATAGAGAGTCAGAGAAATATGGTTAGTTTTTGAGAAGTAATTTGAGTGGGATCAACACAGCATAGGATATAAGCCTTAGTCCTTTTCTGTGTTTTTCTCCACTCTTCATCAACAGATTAGATCGAGCTTTCACCTTCTACATTCCCCAGAACTGTTATACCAGAAGAGATATGGAAAGGGTCTGGTATTGGTGGGCAGTGCCATATGTTTTTCTAATATCTAGGCATAGGAGTGATCTAACTGCATTGTACAGCAATATATTTTACTTATCAAGAAAAGTTTAATGAAACAATAATCTTGGTTAGCTGCTAATGAGAGTTTCTGCACTAGTAGCCATCAGTATGGCTTGATTTTTATATTTTCAGCAAGGATAAAGAACAATTTCTATAGAAAGATTCTCCCACATAGGCTAGAATCTTATTCTGCTTAACAACCATAAACAAATATTTAAGATCTTTATACTTCCTAACATATGTAGGCACTTTCTTGGTGGTTTCCTGTAAAGGAGGAGAATATTGAGGAAGAGAATATTTCTGTATAGACCAATACTTTCCAGTAGCACTCACTGCAATAAATGGAAGTGCTCCTCCATGCTGTCCAATATGGTAGCCACTGGCCCTATGAGAGTTGAATTATTTAAATGTGTTTACTACAACTGAGAAAGTGAATTCTTCATTTCACTTTGTAATTAATACTACACGTGTCCGTTAGACACTACATTAGACTATAGAACAAAAAAGTTTAAGGCTTATTCTCTAAGAAACAAGACAAGGATGCCCATTCTAGCCACATCTATTCAACATATTACTGAAAGTCCTAGTAGAGCAATTAGGCAAAAGAAAGAAATGAAAGACATCCTAATCAGAAAGGAAGAAGTTAAATTGTTTCTGTTTGAAAACATAATCTTACATATAGAAAGCCAAAGACTTCAGTGAAAAATCAATAGAAGTAATAAATAAATTCAATAATATTACAGGATACAAAATCAACATACACAAACCAGTAGAATTTATATGCACCAACAATAAACAATCTGGAAAAGAAATCAAGAAAACAATCTCATCCTACATAGTTGCAAAGAAAAAAACCTTATGAATAAATTTAACCAAGGGGTGAAAGATTTGTACCTTAAAAACTATAAAACCTTTATAAATAAGTTGAAGAAAGCAAAATGTTTCTGGATTGAAATAATTAATATTTAAAAAATGTCTATATTACCCTAGGAAACAGGAGATTCAATGTAATTCCTATGAAAATTTTAATGAAATTTTTATATAAAGAAAATAATCCTAAGGTTCATATGGAATTATAGAAAACTCTGAATAGGTTAAGAATCTTGAGCAAAAAGAACAAAGTTGAAGGTATCACACTACCTGATTTAAAAATCTACTATAAAGCTGTAATAATCAAAGCAAACACATTGGTCAAT
Source organism: Loris lydekkerianus (assembly GCA_963574355.1). NCBI lineage: Eukaryota > Metazoa > Chordata > Mammalia > Primates > Lorisidae > Loris > Loris lydekkerianus. Next base: position 3,287 of record CAUYPK010078002.1, on the reverse strand, counting down.
GGAGCAGGATAAAGAAGTAAATCCACACATTTTTTAAAATTGATTTTTGAAGAAGGAGCCAAGAACATGCAATAGGGAAAGGGTGATTTCTTCTGTAAAGGGTGTTGGGAAAACTGGATAGCTACAAGCAGAATAATAAAATTAGGTCTTAACATCCCATTGCATACGAAAAGTGACTTAAAGTGGACTTAAGATTTAAATGTAAGACGTGAAACTGTAAAATTACTATAGGAAAATATAGGGGGAAACCTCTATGATATTCATCTAGGCAATATTTTTTTGAATATGACTCCAAAAGTACAGCTAAAAAAGCAAAAATTGACACATGGGATTATATAAAATTAAAAAGCTCTACACAGCAAAGGAAATAATCAACAGAGGGAAGATACAACATATGGGATGAGAAAATATTTACAGACCTTACATCTGAGAAGCCATTCATATCCAAAATATCTGAGGACTGCAAATAACTCAATAGCAGAAAAAAAAATTTGATTTAAAAATGAACAAAGGATCTGAATGGAAATTTCCTGAAAGAAGATATATAAGTGGCCAATCAGATTTATGGAAAAATGCTCAATATCTTTAATCATGAGGAAATTTAAATTAAAACCATAATGAGATATCACCACACACCTGTTAAAATGTCTACTATCCAAAAAAAAAAAAAAAAAAAAGCATTGGTAAGGATGTGGAGAAAAAGTAATCCTTGTACACTATTGATGGGAACGTAAATTAGTATGGTCATTGTGGAGTAAAGTATGAAGGTTCTTCAAACAATTAAATATAGAACTATAATATGATCCAGCAATTCCATTTCTGGGTATCTAGCTAAAAGAAATAAAATCAGTATCTTAAAGAGGTACTTGCACTTTGATGTCCAATGCAGCATTATTCATAATAACCAAGATATGGAATCAAGCTGAGTGTCCATCACCAGATGAATGGTTAAAGAAAATATGGTGTATACACACAACAGAATACTATTTACCCCCAAAGAAGAAGGAAATCCTATCATTTACCACAACATGGATGAACTTGGAAGGTATTATATTAAATAAAATAAGCCAGACACAGAAAATCAATACCATGGAGTATCATTTATATGTGGGATCTAAAAAAGTTGAACTTATAGAAGCAGAGAGGAGGGATTGGGGAAATGTTTGTCTACCGTTAACACAATTTCATTTAGACAGGGAGAATAATGTCAAGAGATCCATTGTACATCATGATGATTATAGTTAATAATTGTCTTAAATAAAGTACTTAGAAATTGCTAAGAGTAGATTTTAAGCGTTCTCATCACAAAAAAATGATAGCTTTGTGAGGTGATGTGTAAGTTAATTAGCTTGATTTAAGTATTCCACAGCATACACTTATATCAAAACATTACGTTGAATATCACAAATATATATATATATGTTTTTAAAAGGAACATTTGTGAGAGTTTAAAAAGAGAGAGGCACTGAAGTAACATTACTACCATCTTGGAGACAAGTACATAAATGCTGCTTATTTATAATTTTTAAATTTGGAGGTGACAGACTAACAGATGGAGGGAATGGATGATGTGTTCCTGACACAAACTACAGAACTGGCACGGAGGCAAAATGAAAGGCTTTCTGGACATCTGCTGGAAGTCTCGGTTGGCTAAAATCAGTGTTCGGCAAGTTCTGGACTTGCCTTGCTGATTACTTCATACCCAAGAGACACAAAGAACAAATACAGAAACTGCTGTTCTAATTTTGACCCTGTCTTCAAGAAAATTGGTATGTAGAAGAGCTAGAAAGCCTTGAGGAAAGGAAACAAGGCCATTTCAGAAGCTGTGAATGGTAGGCTGGGCTGGATGGGAATATAGTTTAGGTATTGTGAAGGCCTACTCCATAAAAGGAAGGGGAAGGGTAGACTCACTTCCGTGAGATGGGGCTGTACAAGGCAGGAGAGTTGTGAAGGTACTAACTTTATAGTGATGCTGTAACAAATTACTACATAATTAGTGGCTTCAAACAATTCCCATTTATTGCCTCGTAGTTTGTGAATCAGCAGTGTGGGCACGAGGTGGCTAAGTTAGAGTCTCTGCTCAAGGCCTCACAAGGCCAAAAATTAATGTTTTCTCTGGGGTGAGATATCATATTATGTGGTTTTAATTCATAATTTATTATGTTGTTGACTAAATTCATTTCCTTGAGGTTGTAGGGCTAAGGTCCTGATTCTCTTGCTGGCTGCCCACTGGGGCATTTCTTTGCTCCTAGATGTTGCCTGTGTTCCTTCTTATGCTTTCCATATGGCTCCAGCCTGAAACGGCACATTAAGTCCCTCTCTTTATTTGAAATCTCTCTGATGCCTCTTTCTGATGCTTCTCTGTCTGGATAAATTTTTCTTCTTTTAAGTGCTCCTGTCATTAGATTGAGCACACATGGCTCATCCAGGGTAATCATCCTATTTAAGGTCTGTAACTTTAATTATGTAGGCATAGTCCCCTTTGCCATATAAAAGGGTAGCGATTAGTGTGTGAACATCTTTAGGGGGCTATTCTGCAACCACACTGGGGATTTTCTTGATAATATTTAATCTATACAAAAGGTCCAAGTCAGTCCTAAAAGGGCAGATAAAATTTCTCTTGAGCTCAAATCCCAAGACCAGAGATGTTGGCGTGGATGTGGAGAAAAGGGAACACTTCTACACTGCTGGTGGGAATGTAAATTAATACATTCCTTTTGGAAAGATGTTTGGAGAACACTTAGAGATCCAAAAATAGACCTGCCATTCAATCCTATAATTTCTCTACTAGGTCTATACCCAGAAGACCAAAAATCACATCATAACAAAGATATTTGTACCAGAATGCTTATTGCAGCCTAATTCATAATTGCTAAGTCATGGAAAAAGCCCAAGTGCCCATCGATCCACAAATGGATCAATACATTGTGGTATATGTACACCATGTAATATTATGCAGCCTTAAAGAAAGATGGAGACTTTACCTCTTTCATGTTTACATGGATGGAGTTGGAACATATTCTTCTCAGTAAAGTATCTCAAGAACGGAAGAAAAAGTATCCAGTGTACTCATCCCTACTATGGAACTAATTTATGGCTTTCACATGAAAGCTATAACCCCGTTATAACCTAAGAAGAGGGGGAAGGGGGAAAGGGAGGGGAGGGGAGGGGAGATGATGGGTGGGGGGATGGTAATTGGTGGGACCACACCTATGGTGCATCTTACAAGGGTACATGTGAAATTCACTAAGTATAGAATATAAACATCTTAACACAATAGCTAAGAA
>CAUYPK010078001.1:0-11362 GCA_963574355.1 Loris lydekkerianus | reverse complement strand
GTAATTTTTAAATTTCCAATGGTTTTAAACATTGGCAAAACATTTAAATTAAAAAAAAAAAAAAAAAAAAAAAAAACAGGAAGGAGGCTAGATTTGTTTTTGACCCTTGTTCTTAACGCAGTCATTCTTAGGCTACTAGGTCAGTCACAGTCATAGTAATTTTGGCATTATTCTTCCGGGCTTCAAAACTGCTGTGCTGTGCTGTGCCACAAGGAGGTAGACAGTACAGTTATTGATCATAAATAACTTTTTCATATGATTTTATATTTAACAGGTAATCCTTTTAGGCACTGATTTGATTTTGTCTGAATCAACAATACTCTTTATGACAATAGGGTAGAATGGTGATTTGAGATCCTAAAAGCAGAATTTGATATGGATTTTTATGGGTGAGTCATGAGATAGTGTTCTTTGGTAAAACCTCTGAGGACAAAGCAAAAGAAAAAACAGAAGCAAATGTATAGTTTTACCCAAAGATAGAAGCAACATGATTTCACAGTTAGCTCAGGAGTGTTAATTACACCACAAAATTGTCCCACCTTTAGAAAAGATATTGTACAACCTATTATCAGCCAATTATGGAGTATGGACAGCTGAGAATGATAGAGATGTGAGATCTTCCTGATATTTCTGCCTGCTCAGGGCAATTTTCTGGAGCAAGATGCAATGGGAAACTTTAGTAGCCAGTTGTCTCAGAACACGGGTTACAAGTAAACAGTTCTGGCAAAAGTAATCTGAATGCATTACTCATTTTGCCACTACACAGAGATTCCAGCATTTCATTTCACATTGTTTTTAATTTAGTGGAATCTTTATTCCTGATATTGGCAACAATCAGCATAATGAAGGTCCAGAATTCAGCTACAAACACCATTACTGACACTGTTAAGCTGGCATTCACAGCAGGGATCAAGCAAGAATACCATATATGATTTTGGTCTTTGTGAAAACAACATGTGCTCATGTATATCAGGATCCCAGCAGGAGATTTATTCTAGGAACCCAGAGCAGATGGTACAGTTGCCAATTGACCTTTAAGGAACATTGTTCACTGCTTGACTTTACTAAAATAAAAAGGCAGGGGAAAAAATCAGCTTTCCTAGTCTCAAGGATCTATTTGATCTACCTAAGTATTGTTCTGTATTCATGCATAACAATTGCAACAATTCATGTTTCCTCAAAATAATACTTTATAAAAATTAAATCTTGGGTAGATAATGTTTGGGTTGTCAGATAAAATACAGGATTTTCTAGTGAAATTTGCATAGTATAAGTTTTTGAACACAATATGTGAATCATACTTACATTAAAATGTATTCATTATTTATCTGAAATTTAAATTTCTCTAGGTACCAGCATTTTTACTTGTTATATCTGGCAACCCTAGACAATAAACAGAGTACTAAATATCATGCTTATAATGCAATAGTTTTACAATTTCAAACAAGAAAAAATTTTTTATCATTTGCCTTGAATTTTTTATTGTAAATATCTAAATTAAAAGTAACAATATATTTACAAACAAATAAGAAACAAGCATCGAGATATAATATTTTCAATTTCTTGAATTGTTGCACTTATCATCTTCTAGAAACAGAAAATATTAAACATATACCCATAATCAACAGACACATGCACAAGTGAACATACACACAATTTTTCATCCTCATTAAGTTTTAAAAGACTGCTGTTTGGTGGAGTTACAATATCAATTTATAAATGATATAAATGAAAAATCTCAGCTTCCCTGCAGTGCCAGTTGAAAACATTGCATTGCCTTCACTACTAAGCAGAGCAGTGCTGTGCTACTAGCTGTAATACTGCTTGGAATTGGAGACATCCATCACACTGAGGGGCCCCACCAGTTGGCAGGAAAGAAAAGGTTCTTTGTGACCTAACTCTAGAAATGGAAGAAAAGAGTCAGTTTTTCTTGTTCAGACATTCTTCTCCTTTTCATTTGTGTATTATTATTAGAGAATTTATATCACAGCTGTTATTATCTTATCTGCTCACACATGCCATTAATAAGTTAAGGTGTTTGCTTGGGTTTCTTCTATAGAAGTTTCTTCCTTTAAAAAAATTTTTTTTGGAAAAAAAAGTAAAAAAAAAAAAAGAATAATGTAAGTTCTAGCCAACCAAATGCAGCCTGATCCTCTCTTAAGAGAGAAGACTTTTGATTTGTTTTAAATGGACTTCTCTGGGAAGGCTCTACTATACCAATCATCCAGTTTGAATTGTATTTTTCAAATAATTTGAATTAAGACATTGTTTAAGAATCTTGAGGCTTGTAGTAATAAAAATGTATTGTAAAGTTCAATAATCCACTCACAGCACTGAGCATTAGCTAGGATTCCCTAAACATTTTTGTTTTGCTCTTTTTTGTGTTTGTTTGTTTGCATCCTTGATAGTATTTTAGCTTGTGCCTCCTAAACTTTAAAGTTATACAAAGAAGTTGGAAAAGTATGAAGATAATTAAAGCAGTGGAAATAAAATATTGTAGTAATGAGGATTATCTAATAGAGAAAAATCACAGACTACCATTTTACATTCAGTCTCCAATTTGGGGCAATAAAATCAAACCTCCAAAATATGTGATCTCATGACTTCACAAAAGCATAGTGGGAGTAGGGAGTCCATACAATTATTGTGGTCATGGAATCATTTGTTAATGCCTCCCATCCAAGCTTTCCAAGAAGTATCACTTAGAAGAAAATCAGTTGTTACAATGTTGGTGGAGGATTTCTAGAAGCCTAGGTCAATGTATGTAAGATTGTGAAAGAAGACACTAGATGAGTCCTGTTGGCCTAATTTTAACATCATGACTCTTACCTGAAGGCATATCTGTTTCCTAGTGTCCTGGTGTCTCTGTCTCTGTCTCTGTCTCTCTCTCTCTCTTTCTCTCCTCTCCCCTCTCCCTCCTTTCTTAGCACCAGGGATATATAGAAGAAGAATTGGGCTAAAGTACCTTACCCAGTTAATATTGAATCAAAGTAACTAATGTTCCCCATGGGGAATATAATGAGAAGAAACAGTACAACATAAAATAGATAAATGATGAGTAAAGCATGGGATACAACTATGATAAAAACAGAAGGAGAAACAGAATCAAGGGGCTTAGACAGAAAAATAATTTGAATTAGCATAATAAATAATATTAAAGAGTGAATTGCATTTATGGATTTATGTGTGTTGAACCAACCTTATATCCCTGGAATAAAAGCAACTTGATCATGATGTATAATTTTTTAATGTGTAGGTATATTCTGTTTGCTAGATCTTAATGAATTTTTTGTATTGATATTTATTAATCATATTGGTCTATAGTTTTACTTTTGGGGGAATCCTTTCCTGGTTTTGGAAACAAGGTAGAACTTGTTGGAGGAGAATTCCTTCCTTCTCTATATTTTGGAATAGGTTATGCAAAGTAGGCACTATTTCCTCTTTGAAAGTTGTTCTAATTCTCGTATGAAATCATCTGGCCCAGGTGGATTTTTGAGTGTGTGTGTCTTGATGTTGTTATTTTGGAGGTGGGAAAAGATTTCGTATTGTTGATGAAATTTCATTGCTATATATTAACAATGAACAATGAAATTTTATTAGAATTTCCAATTCTTTCTGGTTGTGTTTAGGAACGTGGTAAAGTTTACAGGAATTGGTTCATTTCCTCTACATTTTCAAATTCCTGAGCATAGAGCTTTTTTTTGTAATCACTGAGGATCTTTTGTGTTTCTGTGGTATCTGTTGTTATTTCTTTGTTATTTTTGATTGAAGTTATTAGAGATGTTACTTTGCTGTTTCTTGTTAGTTTGACCAAAGATTTATTGACTATATTAAACTTTTGAAAGAAAAAAAAATTTATTTTGCTGATCTCCCAAATTTTTCCTTTGTTTTTAATTTCATTTAATTATGGTCTGATTTTGGTTATTTCTTTTCTTCTGATAGTTTTGGGTTGGAGTGTTCTTTCTTTTCTAGTTGCTTGAGATGGCTCATTAGTTTCTTGACTTGCTCTTTTTCTGTTTTCTGGATGAAGGCATCATCTAATGCTATAACTGTCCTCCTTAAGACTGCCTTTGCAGTATCTTATAGTTACTGCATAGGTTGTGGCTCCCCACATAAATAAAATAAAAAACAAAGACCGTGTGACTCAATTGATGCAGAAAAAAGCATTTGACAAAACTCAACAACCATTTTGAACAAGAATACTTAAGAAAATAGGAAAAGGTGGACCATTTCTTAAACTGATAGAGGCCACCTATGACAAAGGTGGTATCATATTGAAGGGAATAAAACTGAAAGCATTTCCTCATATAACTGTAACCAAACAAGGATGCCCACTATCACCACTGATATTCCAACATAGTTCTGGAAGTTCCTGTCAATGCAATCAGGCAAGAGAAGGAGAGCAAGGGTATTCAAATGGGTAGAGAAGGGGTCAAATTCCCACTCTTTGTGGATGACTTGACTTTATACCTGGAAAATCCCAGGGACTTAACTACAAAGCTCTTAGAATCATCAAGAAATACAGTAAAATCTAGGATACAAAATCTAAGTCCACAAATTAGAAGCCTTTAAAGATGCCAGTGACAGTTGAGTTGATAATCAAATTGAAGACTCCCTACCCTTAACAGTAGCTTCAAATAAAGTGAAATACCTAGAGATGTATTTAAGAAAGACTATGAATAACTCCTATAAAGAGAACTATGAAACCCTGAGAAATGAAATAGCAGAAGTTAACAAATGGAAGAACACACCTTGCTTGTGGCTTGGAAGAACGATTATTGTTAAAATTTCCATTCTACTCAAAGTGATTTGCAGATATAATGCAATTCCCATCAAGGGACCAATGTCATACTTTGAGGAACTTAAAAAAAATAGTACTTCATTTCAGATGGAATAGATAGAAAAAAAAACGTGAACAGCAAGTAAATTCATAGAAATAGAAACAAATTTGAAAGCATCGCAACAATATCAGACTTCAAGTTATGCTACAAGTCCATAGTGATCAAAACAGCATGGTACTGGAAGAAAAATAGGGATATAAATCTGTGGAATAGAATAGAGAACCTAGAGAGAGATGAACACAGCCACATTTGGGCATGCAGTGGGAAAAAGATTCACTACTTAATAAACAGTGCTAGGAGGACTGCTTAGCTACATTCAGAAGATTGAAATAGGACCTGCACTTCTCCCTAGGGAGAAGAATTGACTCTGGCTGGAAGAAAGTGTAGAAAAACTCTTTACAAAATCAGCCTGGGAAAAGATTTTATGAAGAAGACCCCATGGGCAATTGCAGCAACATCAAAATTGAATAATTGTGATGTAATCAAATTAAAAAGCTACTGCACAGCTAAGCGTAAAACAACTAAAGTAAATATATAGCCATCTAAATAAAGGTATTTAGATGCTATGAATCTGGCAATGGGCAGATAACTAGAATGTATAAAAAACTCAAATTAATCAACAGGAAAAGAGCAAACAATCCCATTGACGAATAGCCAATAAACACATGAAAAACATTAAATGCAAATCAAAACCACTCTGAGATATCACCTAAACACAATGAGAATAATCCACATCACAAAATCCTGAAACTGCAGATGCTGGTGTGTATGTGAAGATGGGGAACACTTTTGTACTTCTACTGGGATTGAAAACTAATACGGCATCTATAGAAAGAAGTATTAAGAATTTTCAAAGAACTAAAAGTAGACTTTTTATTTGATCCTCTAGTCCCATTAGTAGGTATCTACCCAAAAGAAAAAAAAATCATTTTACCACAAGGATATTTGCTAGAATGTTTACTATAAAGATGTGAAAGCAGTCCAAGTGCCCATCAACCCATGAATGGATTAACAAACTCTAGTATATATTTACAAGGGAGTATTCAGCTACAGAAAAAAAAAAAAAAGGACACTTTACATCTTTTGTATTTATCTGGCTTTTAATTGAAACACATTCCTCTTAATAAAGTATCATAAAATGAAAAAAACAAGTATACAATATGCTCTGTAATATGAAACCAATATATATAAACAACCACACAAAATAAAAATACAAGTATATTCCAGTGAGGGGGATGGGAGAAGAGGGCAAAGGGGAAAGGAATGAGGGAAGAAGATTGGCAAATTCTGACCTAATGTACACAACATGAGGGTATTCAGCACACCCCAGAACTTCACCTTAGAAACAAAAAAATGTAACATAAACGTGTGTACCCTCATGCAATCTAAAATTTAAAAAGAAGAAAAATTTTAAAAATAGTAATAATGATATTAAAGGGAAAAGAGAATATATTATTCTGGGAATAGATGTAAGGAAGAAATGAGCAATTATAAAGAAGACAAAATTGAAAACATGAGATATAACCCTTAATAGTAAATAACAATAACTACAACAAACAGGAACAAAAATCACTGCCATGTGTTCAATAGTAAAATGGGTTCCACTAGAGAACAAATCACTGAACTGGAAGTAATACAACAAGACATAAAATAAAAGTAAAGAAAGATAGCAAAATAACATTTTTAAAAATTTAGCAGAGTTGGAAGAAAGATGTACAAATGCATAAACAATGTATAACATTGGAGTTAGAGCAAAAAATAAAATAAAATTGCAAGATAACTTGGAAGTAATATATTAGAATTTTCTAAATATAAATAAAAATCTGAATTCTCCAATTAAAACTAAACATGAGATTTAAAAAAAATATATAGGGAACAGGCAAACACATTATAATGAATGAAATTAATTTCATCAGAATCAAAATCAATATTTTTTACAGTTTTCATGCAGAATCTATTTTACAGATCAATAAGGAGCATATTGTCATCAATTTTTAAACAGAAGCATTCAAAATTAAAAAAATGAGTTAATGTTTCCAGAATGTTGAATGAAAAGACACATGAACCAAGATTTTATAGCCAACGAAATTGCTATTCAAATGGTCTGGATAAACAAACAAAGAAACAACAATAACAACAACAACAACAACAACAACAAAAAATTAAGCATTCAAGTTTTAGAATATGTACCACACAAAGATCTTCTTGAAAACATTGGCCATATCCAAATCAATTAGTGATTGATTCATTTTTCTCAGTCCCACACTTTTTTTTTTTTTCTATTTTGTCTGAGGTTGGGTTCGAACCCATCACCCTCAGAATATGGGGCCAGCACCCTACCCACTGAGCCACAGGAACTACCCCACACTTGTTCTTTTATAGCCTGCACTATATTGCTAAAATTATAAATTAACAAACTACATTTTAGACTCCCTTGTGGGCCCTGGTTTGTTACTCACTCACTGAATTCAGTTACCCACACACTGACAATCTTGAGTGCTTCTGCAGCTTCCCAAGCAGAAGCATCTAAGGGACTTCATAATGTTATTTTCCTTGGGTAAACACTACTTTCTATAATGACTTTGGATAACTGATTATTTGTCCCAAACATAATGTCTATCACATTAGTATGTAATTTCCAATTTTAAATTTATTTTAAATTTATAATTGGTGTCTGATACTCTGATTGGACATTGATTAAAATAGTATTTTGGTCAATGTATAGAAAGCAAAGAGGAATAATAATGTCTTGTCTAAAATGCAAGAGCAAAGTCATTTAAATATTTAAATCTTAAGAATGAATATTGTGCAAGATTATGAACAAAGCAGAGGAAAGAAAGAGAACTATGAGAGGGTTATAAAGCATTTTTTCCATTTTTTAAGGTACTATAAAGGTAAGAAAGGAAAAAGGTGATAGACATAAGTAGAGGTAGTCTGGTGAAACAGGCATTTTTTCCACTTTTTTTTTTTTAGGTAATATACAATCCCCAGTGGAAGGGACTGTATCTATTCATTAATGCACTTATTCACCTTGCCCCAGAGGAAAGTACTATATCCATTCATTTGTTACCAAGTCCTAGCCTCATGTAACTACAAGGAACCCATGCAACTTATATATATCCCTGGACAAAGAGCCCAGAGAGTGAGAGTTTTTTTCCTCTGACTTGGTTTGTTTGTCTCTGCAGGAGCTGTGGTGTTTTTGTATTCCTTTCTGTAAAATAAATCCTGTCTTATCATTGATCTGTGGTTCGTGGATTCATTCTTTGAATCACCGAGACCAAGAACATACTGAAGACAAAATTTTGGTATCACAAGGACTGACTGAAGAAAGAAATTCTGGTAACAGAATGTTGTAACTGGATAAATAAAATATGTGTGAAATGTAAATTGTCAAAATTTCTTTAGGAAGGGGCACAAGTAACACCTTCCTTGCAACTGGGCATAGTGAAACTGAGGAGAGAAGACTCCAGGCAACTCTGAATGGTGGGATCTGCACAGATATATCCCTTTGGGAACACAGGGAGTGAACAGGAGACTTCTGGACCCCATGAGGAGGAAAACAGTCATGGAGAACTGGCAAGTGCTTGCGTGTTTTAGTTGGGTCTAATCTCACCAGCAGCTGTAAGTACAGCAGCAGTGAGATTGCAAACTGTAAAGGCCTAAAGGCCTTCCCTATTATCTGTCTTATTTATTTTATTTTATTTTTTTTTTGGACTTGGCACTCAGTTGAACTACCTTGGGAGAACTTGGGCAAGAGTGTGGAAGACTTTAAGCATGGTCTACAGCCCTGGACTGTGCTGCTGAGCCAGACAGAGCTAATAGTGTTCGGCTGTGGGCTGTGTGGAGCCATTGTGGGAGAACTGCCTTGGCAAACTCCACACTAAGGGTCGCAAGCAAGGATCAGGCAGGAGACCTTGGGTGAGTAATCTAGTGACTGAGTAGCCTAAAGGAAGGTACTAAGATGCCGTAAAGCCTTATGCCTCAGTGGCATAGAATGAGACCAGTTTTGGCACACTGGATAAGTGGACAGCCACTTCAGGAGTGATCCCAGCTACAAGTGCTTACATGGAAAAGCTTCTTCTTAGCCAAGGTTAACAGTTTAAAGTGACTTTTAAGTGGGCTGAGGAGAGATTTAGGTTCATCACCCTGTGGGGTTTGAGAAATCAACAGAGGCCTCCATCTGCATCTCGTATACCTATATCAGCATTGTGATTAACATCTTATACCCCAGAAGAACACCTGATGCCCAGCAATATTCAGCAAGATATATATGCTGCTTTTTCCCCAACATTTTCCATCTAGATTTTTCCTTTGTTTCTTTCTCCATTTTTCTAGTTTAAATATAATTTTCCCTTATTGCCTTCTTTAACAATTAGAACTTCATTTTTACTAGTGTTTCTACACCTATTATTTGGTTTTCCCCCCAATTTTATCCTGTAAGGTTTTCTATTTCGTTGTTTTGGTTTGATTTATAGAATTTTTGTCTTTCTTCTCTATTGCTGGGAGAGGGATACTGTGTCTGAACAGGCTGGCAAAGAGTTGCTGACCTCAAGGGAACCACCCAAACCAGCACCTCCAAAGGCTTGGGGTTCTTAAGATTGGGACAAAGTATACCCAAATGTACACCTATATTGCTCCTGTTTCCCTCTTTCTGTGCCTTTCTTCTTTGTGTCAATATTCCCTTTTACTCACCCCCTATCTTTCCTCTATTTTTTTCTTTTTCTTTTTTTTTAAATCATTTTTCCCTTCTAGCTCTTCAAATTTTCTCATCCTTCTGGTTCTGTATCAAAAGGACTCATTGAAATCCTAGGCCAGAGGCACTGTAACTTAAAGAGAGAGAGAAAATGAAAGGAAAATTAGTACAAGAAAACAGTTAAAAGAAAACACTCATGAGGAAGAATCAGCAGAAAAATCCTGGTACCATGAAAAACCAGTCCAGAGCAACCCCCCCCCCCCACCAAGGGACCATGAGGTAGCTACTGCAGAGGATTCCACCTATAAAGAAATGTTAGAAATGACAGAAGGGGAATTTAGAATACAGATGATAAAAAACAATGAAGGAAATGATAGAAACAATGAAGGAAACTGCTGACAATGTGGAAAATAACCAAAAGGAAATAAAATAACAGAATAAAATAAGAGATTAATGACATGAAGAATGTATAAAGGATATAGCAGAGCTGAAGGAATTGAAGCAGTCAATTGGGGAACTTAAAGATGCAATAGAAAGTATCAAAACAGATTAGACCAAGCAGAAGAAAAAATTTCAAAGGTAGAGGACAAAGCTCTTGAGATAACTAAGAAGAAGAAAAGAAGAGAGAAAAAGCAGAATGTTCACTAACAGACTTATGGAACTTCATGAAGCATTCAAACATACAGGTTATAGGTATCCCAGAAGGGGAATAAGAAAGCCCCAGGGGAATGGAAGCCATACTAGAGAATATTATAAATGAAAATTTCCCAAATATTACCAAAGATTCTGACACACTTCTTTCAGAGGATATTGGACCCCAGGTCACCTCAACTGAGCTTCTCCAGGACACATTGTGATGAACTTGTCCAAAGTCAAGCAAAAGAAAAAATTCTGCAAGCTGCCAGGTGTAAGTGCCAGTTGACCTACAGGGGAAAATCCATCAGGGTGACTGCAGACTTATTTAATGAAACTGTTCAAGTAAGAAGACAATGGTCATCTACCTTCATTCTACTTAAGAAGAAGAATTTCCAACCCAGAATTCTATATCCTGCTAAGCTAAGCTTGAAAATTGATGGAGAAATCAAATATCATTAACTGATAAGCAAACATTGAGGAAATTTTCCACAACAAGATCAGCTCTACAGGAAATACTTCAACCTGTTCTACACACTGACCATCACAATGGATCAACATCAAAGTAAGAACTCAGAAATTAAAAGACAGAAACTAACTTCCACAATCATGCAAAAGATAAAACTAAGCAATGGACTTTCACAAAATAAGAAGAATAGAATGCTACCACACTTATCAGTTATCTCAATAAATATAATGGCTTGAATTCCCCACCGAAGAGGCATAGATTGACTGATTGTATTAAAAAATACAAGCCATCCATTTGCTGTCTGCAGGAAATACACCTAACTTCAAAAGACAAATTAAAACTCTGAGTCAAGGGTTGGAAGACAATTTTTTAGGCAAATGGAATTCAGAAGACAAGAGAGGTTGCGATTTTATTTTCAGATACATGTGGATTTAAAGCAACATTAAAAAAAAAAACAAAAAAACAACAAAGATGGTCGCTTTATATTGGTCAAGGGAAAAATACAAGAAGAAGACGTTTCAATTATAAATATTTATGAACACAACTTAAATGCTCCCAGATTCTTGAAAGACTTTACTCAGTCTGAGCAATATGATATCCTATAACAGCATAATAACAGGGAACTTTAACACTGCTCTCACAGAACTGTAGAGATCCTCTAAACAGAAATTAAACAAAGATATAAGGGACTTAAATGAGACCATAAAACAACTGTGCTTGATTGAC
>CAUYPK010078000.1:0-13582 GCA_963574355.1 Loris lydekkerianus | reverse complement strand
TCTACAGGTTGCCAGCCAGTTTACCCAGCACCATTTGTTAAATAGGGAATCTTTTCCCCACTGAATGTTTTTAATTGGCTTGTCAAAGATCAAATAACGGTAAGTAGCTGGATCCATCTCTTGGTTCTCTATTCTGTTCCGGACATCTACTTCTCTGTTTTTGTGCCAGTACCGTGCTGTTTTGATTATCTTCTTCTTAGAAAAGTATTTCAGGAATGGAAGAAAAAGTATCCAATGTACTCAGCCCTACTATGAAGCTAAATTATAGCTTTTCACACGAAGGCTATAACCCAACTATAGCACAAGACTGTGGGGAAAGGGCCAAGGAAGGGGAAGGGAGGAGGGAGGTTTTGGTGGAGGGAGGGTAATGGGTGGAGCCACATCTATGGTGCATCTTAGAATGGGTACAAGTGATTGCACTAATGTACACAGCTATGATCTAACAATAAAAAATAAATAAATAAAAGAAAAAAAAGAAATATTTGGAAGTTTATCTAACAAAGGATGTGAAAGATTTCTATAAAGAGAACTATGAAACTCTAAGAAAAGAAATAGCTGAAAATGTTAAGAAATGGAAAAACATACCATGCTCATGGCTTGGAAGAATCAACTTTGTTAAAATGTCCATACTACCCAAAGCAATATACAATTTTAATGCAATTCATATTAAAGCTACACTGTCATACTTTAAAGATCTTGAAAAAATAATACTTTGATTTATATGGAATCAGAAAAAACCTTGAATAGCCAGGACATTACTCTGAAACATGCTACTGGACCTCAGACTATAGTATACATTGACAGTGATCAAAACAAGATGGTAATGTCACAAAAACAGAGAAGTAGATGTCTGGAACAGAATAGAGAACCAAGGGATGAATCCAGCTACTTACTGTTATTTGATCTTTGACAAGCCAATTAAAAACATTCAGTGAGGAAAAGAGTCCCTATTTAACAAATGGTGCTGTGTGAACTGATTGGTGATCTGTAAAAGACTGAAACTGGACCCACACCTTTGACCATTAACTAAGATAGACTCTCAGTGGATAAAAGATTTAAACTTAAGACATGAAACTATAAAAATACTTGAAGAAAGTGCAGAAAAACTCGTGAAGGATTCGGCCTGGGTGAATATTTTATGAGGAGGACTCCCCAGACAATTGAAGCAGTATCAAAAATACATTACTAGGACCTGATCAAACTAAAAAGCTTCTGCACAGCCAAGAACATAGTAAGTAAAGCAAGCAGACAGCTCTCAGAATGGGAGATAATATTTGCAGGTTATACCTCTGATAAAAGTTTAATAACCAGAATCCACAGAGAACTCAAATGTATTAGCAAGAAAAGAACAAGTGATCCCATCTTAGGGTGGGCAAAGGTCTTGAAGAGAAACTTCTCTAAAGAAGACAGACACACGATCTATGGACACATGAAAAAAAGCTCATCATCCTTAATCATCAGAGAAATGCAAATCAAAACTACTTTGAGATATCACCTAACCCTAGTAAGAGTAGCCCACATAACAGAATCCCAAAACCAGGTATGTTGGCATGGATGCGGAGAAAAGGGCACACTTCTACACTGCTGGTGGCAAGGCACACTAATACGTTCCTTTTGGAAGGATGTTTGGAGAATACTTAGAGATCTAAAAATAGACTTGCCATTCAATCCTATAATTCCTCTACTAGGTATATACCCAGAAGACCAAAAATCACAGTATAACAAAGACGTCTGTATCAGAATGTTTATTGCAGCCCAATTCATAATTGCCTTGTCATGGAAGAAGCCCAATCATTCGTGCCCATCAATGCACGAATGGACTAGCAAATTGTAGTACATGTATACCATGGAATATTATGCAGCCTTAAAGAAAGATGGAGACTTTACCTCTTTCATGCTTACATGGATGGAGCTGGAACATATTCTTTTTAGCAAAGGATCTCAAGAACGAAAGAAAAAGTATCCAATGTACTCCTACTGTGAAGCTAATTTATAGCTTTCACATGAAGGCTGTAACCCAACTATAGGACAAGAATATGGGGAAAGGGCCAAAGGAGGGAAAGGGAGGGGGTAGGTTAGGGTGGAGAGAGGATAATGGGTGGGGCCACACCTACGGTGCATCTTAGAATGGGTACATCTGGAACCTACTAAATACAGAATACAAATGTCTACATACAATACCTAAGAAAATGCCATGAAGGCTACATTGAACAGTTTGATGAGAATATTTCAGATTATATAAGAAACCAGCACATTGTACCCCTTGATTGCACAAATGTTCACATCTATGATTTAACAATAAAAATAAAATAAAAATCATCATGTTTCTCAAACAAAAAAACATTCAGTGGGGAAAAGATTCCCTATTTAGCAAATGGTTCTGGGTGAACTGGTTGGCAACCTGTAGAAGACTGAAACTGGACCCACATCTTTCACCATTAGCTAAGGTAGACTCTCACTGGATTTGAGATTCAAACTTAAGACATGAAACTACAAAAATAGTAGAAGAGAGTGCAGGGAAATCCCTTGAAGAAATCAGTCTGGGTGAGTATTTTATGAGGAATACCCCTCGGGCAATTGAAGCAGCTTCAAAAATACACTACTGGGACCTGATCAAACTAAAAAGCTTCTGCACAGCCAAGAAAACAGTAAGTAAAGCAGGCAAACAGCCTCAGAATGGGAGAAGATATTTGCAGGTTATGTGTCTGAGAAAGGTTTGGTGACCAGAAACCACAGAGAACTCAAACGTATAAGCAAGAAAAGAACAAGTGATCCCATCGCAGGCTGGGCAAGGGACTTGATGAGAAACTTCTCAGAAGAGGACAGGCACATGGCCTAAAGACATATGAAAAAATGCACATCATTTTTAATCATCAGAGAAATGGAAATCAGAACTACTTTGAGATATCATCTAACTCCAGTAAGATTAGCCCATATCACAAAATCCTAAGACCAGAGATGTTGGTGTGGATGTGGAGAAAAGGGAACACTTCTTCACTGCTGGTGGGAATGCACATTAATACATCCCTTTTGGAAAGATGTTTGGAGAACACTTAGAGATCTAAAAATAGATCTGCCATTCGATCCTATAATTCCTCTACTAGGTATATACTCAAAAGACCAAAAAATCACATAATAACAAAGATATTTATACCTGAATGTTTATTGTAGCCCAATTCTTAATTGCTAAGTCATGGAAAAAGCCCAAGTGCCCATTGATCCACGAATGGGTTAATAAATTGTGGTATATGTACACCATGGAATATTATGCAGCCTTAAAGAAAGATGGAGACTTTACCTCTTTCACGTTTACATGGATGGAGCTGGAACATATTCTTCCTACTAAAGTATCTCAAGAATGGAAGAAAAAGTATCCAATGTACTCAGCCCTACTATGAAACTTATTTATGGCTTTCACATGAAAGTTACAACCCAGTTACAACCTAAGAATAGGGGGAAAGGGGAAAGGGAGGTGAGGAAGGGGGGAGGATGGGCAGAGGGAGGGTGATTGGTGGGATTACACCTACGGTGCATCTTACAAGGGTACATGTGAAACTTAGTAAATGTAGAATGTCTTAAATGTCTTAACACAATAACTAAGAAAATGCCAGGAAGGCTATGTTAACCAGTGTGATGAAAATGTGCCAAATGGTCTATAAAACCATTGTATGGTGCCCCATGATCACATTAATGTACACAGCTATGATTTAATAATAATAAAAAAAAATCATTATTCTATAGTTAGATAAACTCTTTGATTCACTTATCACATACTTGCTGAGTGCTTACCATGTATAAATAAGTTATTCAAAAATAATTATTGATTGCTGTTATTCTGCCACAAAAATTTTGCACAGTGAGAACCAGTTTGAACAGAGAATGAGTCCTAGTCCATAACATCTGTCACTCCTAACATCATGGTACTAGATGATGTATTGATGTGCTAGAAAGCAAAAATTTTTTTTTTAATCTAAGAAATATATTTAAAATGTCTATAGAGCAGCTTCTAAAAGTCAACTTATGCTGTAGTATGAGACAGCCTTCAAATTTCAGATGCTTAAAACAACAAAGGTTTACTTCTTGGGCATGCTCTACGTTCAATGCAGATTGGTCAGCAGGATAGGGAAATTTATTGCACTTATTCAGGAAGCTTCCATAGAGGTTCCATCTTAATAGGTGGGAAAAGTAGAGAATTACTTCTATTAACAACTGGCTTTCCAGAGCTAGACACATAGCGAGCTGAAGTTCAAGGAGGGAAGGAAGTAAAATCATAGAAGAAGATAGGGAACAGAGGTCAGTGAGCAGTATGATGTCTGCTTCAGTGCCTTCATTTTTAATGAATGAATAAATTTATTAAGGCTTTGTGCTAATTTAGAATTACTTTGTAAATGAAAAATAATTAGAATAACCATGTCCAGGATAGATCAAATTTGCTTAACATGTATATGAATTTTTTCATGTGTCAAATATGCACTTGTTATTTTAGTCATTAAAAGTACAACTGGGGATGTGATTTATTCATTAAATAATTCAATATGTTTACTTGAAATAGCTTCTTGTAGGCTCACCATATTGTTTTGGTAATGTGGTATCTGTGTTAGACATTAGATGCACCAGTTAGTAGTTAGATGAGCCTCATTGCTACTAGCCATGATGATTCCATCTTCTCTGTTAATTTTCTCTGTATCCCCCTCTATCACATATGTTTCTAAAATTTAGCTTTTCCCCTCTTTTGGTTTTATAAATTAACTCCAGGTTGAAGACAAGATCACTTTGGGTTATAAAGCAGAAGAAACAGAGAAGTTTTAACTTGGGCTCGTCTCTCTTGCAAATGCAAAACCAAAGCTTTCCACTTTCCCTGTGGCCTCACCATCTGCAGTAAAGCTGCATGGAAGGGGGCCAGGAAGTAAAAAGAGAGAGGCCTTGGAAACCGTAGGAAATATACTCTCTCTGTGTGTGTGTGTGTGTGTGTGTGTGTGTGTGTGTGTGTGTGTGTGTGTGTTTAAGATACAAAAGTATAAGTTTATTTTCTTGGAAGCCGTAGGAAATATACTGTGTGTGTGTGTGTGTGTGTGTGTGTGTGTGTGTTTAGGATACAAAAGTATAAGTTTATTTTATCTTAGAGAAGGGGAAGAGAGTGGTGGAAGAGATGAGAAAGCTGAGGGCAGAGAGCAGGGAGTGAGAGAGGGAAAGATGGGGGTAGAAAAGGAATGAGAAAATGGTGGGGTTCCCTAAGAAAGGAGGGGAGAATGTCAGCCTCCTGCATATTTTTTAAGCCTAAAGATTGCTGTATTTTATTTAAACAAAGTTTTTGTTTCCTCAGACATCCTCAACATTCATTAAAATTTCTAGTATTTAACTGAACTGTTATATAATATTGGAATTACCATGTTATGACCTGAGAAACTTGTTTTGTTTTCTTATAAAATAGTAATGGTTTGCCACATTCTTAAGGAAATGTGTTCCTTGAGCTAAAATATTTTAGTTATCTTATGTCTAAGCTTCTTTCCCTCTCCTTGTGGGAAAACAGCTTTAATGTGAAGCTGTGAGTTAATGAGAGAACATTATCCATTTATAAAACTTATTTGCAAATTTGTATAACCTTTTTTAAAAAAAGAAAATCAAAGTGAAATGCTTTTAAGGTAAGTCACCTTCAGGTTGTGAGTAATAAAAGCATTGCTTAAAAAGAATAAATTCAGGTGTGTGAATACTGGCAGCAGGATAAATGTTTGTACAAATGGTTACAAAAATAAGAGAACATTTGTATAAAACCCGTGATGGAAAATGATAGTATTTTGTATTTTCTATGTTTATTTATTACATAATTATTATTTTCATCCAACTTGAATGCACTAAACGTTATTGAATTTCCTAAGAGATTTGGAAACAATTATGGAAAACAGTGACCTAAAAAAACTACAATAACAAAGACTAAACCAACTCCTCAAGACTACTCAATTTAATAAATATCTTCCTCAGAAGATAAACTTGACCATGTGGGGTGGTGGTTGCATTCATTTGTTCTTTTTATTTGCTACTGTATGGAGACCAGAACTCACATGGGTTTAACAGTGAGGTGTTTAGCAATTGTTTACTTCAGAGAGTCATTCTGAAAATTCTTGTATTAAAACAACTTTCGGCCATTATGTTCAACTGAAGTGTTTGAGAAAAACATAAAGTCTAGTATTACTCAAATAGATGATTCATGCAATTTAAGTATTATATATTTTCACATTTATTATTACTTTGGAGAGTTAAGGAAATTTACTAAACACAGTAGGTTTTCCAATGGTCCTGGATGGTTACTGTAATAGGTAAACTCAGATTTATCTTTTTTTTTTCAACAATTTCACATTAAGATCTGCTATCATCAAAACTCTTTGAACATTAGTAGCGAAAGGATGATTTAGAGGCCTTAAAGTTAGTTCTGTTCCTATCGTCTGTTTGATAGAGAATGTTGCACATTATCAACACCATTTGCAAGAACATTTTCTACCTAGCAGAGCTAGGCAGCTACTTCTGTGTTATTATTTGTAGCCGCCGAGAGAGTGTTCACATCTTTGCACATCTCCTCTGGTTTTGATTGGTTCTACTCTTGTCCTTCAGGCGTTTGGTATTGGTTTTGTTCCCTATAGAGAGGCAGAAAGCTTCCAAGCAGAGAAACATTTGCTGCTGATCAGTTGTTTTTCCTTCTTAGGGAATGTGTTGTTCAAATCCTTTGTTATATTTATACAAATGAGAGAAGGATGCAAGGTCATGGCTTGGGTTTAGTGGAGAAAACAAAGGGAACTCAGTGAAAGCAGGGCAGAGAAGGGAAGGGCTGTGTTAAAACATCACCTAGTGTTGTGATGGGATGGGATTTGATTAAGTGCTGAGAAGGGATTTGATGTGTTAACAGTCAATCAACAGTTGAGCAGAAATAATGAGAAAGTCAACAGGAAGCACTTTCTGGATCTAACCTAGACCTCCCTTTCTTGTATAGATTTAAACATACAGGACAATGTTAATGCAAAGTTTTTCCAAATTAGTAAAATGTATTTTTCCAACACCTCCGAGTCTTATGTTTCAATCCCCCTTGGCTGCACATTGACTGAATAATTCCTCAGTCAAATGGCTTTTGATATTTAGGGAACTGGATGTCTTCAATAGCCTACACAAAGACTGGCTTTCACTCAATGGCACAAGTCACAAGCACTTGGATACAGCCTGGATATAACTTCATAGACACATGTATGACTCAGCTGCTGTCCAAATATTTGCTGATTTCTTAAAGGAAATGTTAGCCTTGAAACTTTCTTTCTGGGTTATGGCTAGGCTTTCGTTTTAAGCTATGTAAATATGTGCATGTAACAGCAACACAACTTGTCACCTGCCAGTTGTGTTAGGAAGCAGATACGCATGAAGCACAGGACACGAGTTGGGGTGCACATCTCTGATGCTGATTTTTGTTGCTCTCATTACCTTCCCTGAAAAAGCAGCAGGAGACCCTGGGAAGCGACTGCATATTAACCAGATTTCCCAGATGCTCTTGAATATTCTCTCTCCAGTGCTAGGAGGAAAAGAGCTTTCTGGAATGAGGCCACTTTCTGCAGCTTTGGCAGCTGTTGGGCCTGAGAGGCAGGAGATGGAAGTGGAACTGATTCTGGTTCCAGGAGCTATAAGGGAAACACATTTCCTTTCAGAGGGCGTTAAGCAATTCTGTGAGGAAAAAAAAGTTTCTAATTTTGCTTTTTTTGAATAATTCCAAGAATTATAGAATTAGACAATTAGGGAACTTGGAAGATCAATTCCCTACTTTTGCAAGGAAGAAAGTTAAGATCCTAGGAGGGTAAAGAATTACCAGACTGTGGAGCTAAGTTTGGGTGGGGGCTGATAATTTTGTCGGTATTAATTTTTTAAATGGTTTTCAAAGTAAGAGTCTCAATTCGGGAAACACAGGATTTGGTCCTCTGTCACATTGTGTTGTGTCGTGTCCTGTTGCTTTACCCCCATATGTTCTGTGCTATGTTAACTTTCCACTGTTGAAAACAAACACAGTATTATTATTACTGGGGGCTGTTCTCACAGGCCATTTGTTCTGTTCTTCCTTTTCTAACAATGGAGCTACTTTTTTCTTTTTCTTTTCCAAAGAAATTTCTCATGGCTCTAGCATTAAGTATGGCTTAACTAGGAAGCAGAGTGATTCCTGCGGTCCCTAAAATGAGATTCTCGTGTCTCATCAGGGGTGCCCATTTAGGTTCTCCTGGAGACAGTGCCCTGCTGGACTCCCAGCCCAGTGGAAGACTGAATGGTGGTGTGATTCTCCAGTGGTAGGACCAGCTCTGACGCTGCTTCACATACTCTGAGCCCATGTGGTGTGACTCCCCAGTGGTGTGATTAGCTCTGATGCTGGGTCATGTACTCTGACCTCTTGTGGTGTGAATCTTCAGTGGTTTGAACAGCTTTGATGCTGGATCTGGGTCGTGTACTCCAAGCCCTTCTGTTGTGATTCTCTAGTGGTATGATCAGCTGTGGCACTGGGTCACGTACTCTGAGCCCTAGTTGTGTGATTCTCTGGCAGTGTGACCAGCTCTGACACTGGCTGGCGTACTCTGAGCCCTGTGGTGTGACTCTCCGGGGGTGTGACCAGCTCTGATGCTGGGTCATGTACTCTGACCCCTTGTGGTGTGATTCTCCAGGTGTTTGACCAGCTCTGATGCTTCTGGGTCACGTACTCCGAGCCCTTGTGGTGTGATTCTCCAGTGGTATGACTAGCTCTGATGCTGGGTCATGTACTCTGAGCCCTAGTTGGTGTGAGTCTCTGGCAGTGTGACCAGCTCTGACACTGAATGGTGTACTCTGAGCCCTGTGGTGTCACTTTCTGGGGGTGTGACCATCTCTGACACTGGGTGGCATACTCTGAGCCCTGTGGTGTGATTCTCCTGCAGTGTGACCAGCTCTAAAGCTGGGTCACTACTCTGAGCCCTTGTGGTGTGATTCTCCTGCAGTGTGACCAGCTCTGATGCTGGGTTGTGTACTCCGAGCCCCTGTGGTGTGATTCTCCTGCAGTGTGACCAGCTCTGACACTGGGTCATGTACTCCGAGCCCTAGTGGTGTGACTCTCCGGGGGTGTGACCAGCTCTGACACTGTGGTGTGATTCTCCTGCAGTGTGACCAGCTCTGACACTGGGTGGGATACTCTGAGACCTTGGATTTCCAGTAGACTTCAGGGAGCGACAGCATGTTGTGTGGCCTCTGCGTTTAGTTCTGCTTGCTTTTCCTGTTCTGTTTGTCTTTGCAGGCACCTCACCACTCTACCTGCCCCACAATGTCTCCTCTTGTCTCTATATTTGCCAAAGTTATACTTTAAAATGTTTCAGCCTGATAGACTCTTTGATGTCTTTGC
This sequence comes from Loris lydekkerianus, assembly GCA_963574355.1. Lineage (NCBI taxonomy): Eukaryota > Metazoa > Chordata > Mammalia > Primates > Lorisidae > Loris > Loris lydekkerianus. The sequence goes on along the minus strand of CAUYPK010078000.1, from coordinate 4,197 downwards.
AATGAAACAATTGAATTGAATTGCACATTATCTCATAAATATCAAAACTACATTAATGAGAACTGAGGGAATACCTCATTTGCTTAATGCATAAACTCAGAGTTTTTGCTCTCTCTCCCTTCTTTTGTTTATTTTTTCTTAATGACCTGATAAAATTTAATTGCAGGTTAAATTGTTGATTTTGCTTTTATTTAAAGATCTCAGAGTATGTTTACAAATGACAGCCTATTTAAGGCTGAGGGTTCAAATGCAGTCAGTTGCCTTTATAGCAAATTTTATTTTATCCTAAAATCACGGTGAAATAAAACTCTTTTGAGGACTATTTATCTGACAGTGCCCTAGAATAATAACTACTTTTTCTCCTTGGTACTGCAGAAGCCTTGCTTTAGTTCAAGTCTTAAAAAAAGGAAAAATTCACTCCTGTTCCCTTCCTATCTTCTTGGCAGCTTCCTGCTTTAGGACCTTGGTCCCTGGTCCTTGGTCCTTCAGAGAACAAACTGGAACTGGGTTTGTTTTCAAACAACTAAAATATTCACACAGGCAGCCTCAAAATTGAGAGTAGGTTATATTCCAAAAGAATGTAAATTAATTGTTTAGAATCACAATTTTTTGGCAATTTTAAATACTAGTTTTAAAATAATAAAAAGACATCAATACCGTGCAGGAAAACACTTGCATAAATCTAATATTAACCAATAGCATATGGGATAAATCGTAAAGCAGAGGACCACATGGCTTCAAAACTGATTAATATCATAGAACACATCCCAGGTCAGACAATTCTTAAGAACCCAAAGAGCTCTCTCATTTAAAATTAAGTGAGTTGCCCAGAAGCAAAGGCTCTTGGTTTTGTTTCATTTTCTAGGAAAAAGTAGGAGTTATTTCGGTTTTTCACAGTTTAATATGATAAGTAATTTCTGAACTAAGAAAATATTTGTCTGATTTATTATTCCTTTTATAAATTGGTATCATCGGCTAATACAAAGGAGGCAGATATCATCTTAAGATGTTTCTGGTTATAAATGATTATGAAATTTTGGGAGAAGAGTTTAGAAAAGTAAATTAAAATTATTTTTATCCCCTAATGAAATTAAATCACTCCACTCTTAGAAATTTCTTTGAAATAGACAAGTTTTTTTTTTTTTTTTTTTTTTGCAGTTTTGGCCAGTGCTGGGCTTGAACCTGCCAACCCAGGTATATGGGGCTGGTGCCCTACTCCTTGAGCCACAGGCACCACCTGAAGTGTCCAAAATGTATGTATAAATATGTTAATCACTGTGTTGCATGAGGTAGTGAAATGCTGAGAGCTGTCTAAATGCCCGATACAGCACTGTTCACATAAATCCTGATACATTAATTCAGTGGAATACTAAAGCAGCTTTAAAAAATGATATTGTGACACCTTCTTCAATTGTGTTTCTCATGGAAACATGTCCATAACATATTAAGTGTAAGAAATTAAAGGCAGTAGGTATACTTTATAATCCTATTTTGGAAATATACATATACTATGTGTTTATCTACATCAAGATAAACTCTGAATGAATGTTCACTAAAATATTCACTGATGATTTATATGTGGTGGAATTGTAGTTAATTTTCAAATTTCTTTGGTCATCTTTATGCACTTCTTATTTTAAAATAACAAATGTGATGCTTTTGTAGTCAGAAAAAGCAATGGTGTTATTTTTGGCATTTTTTCTTAATAAATGATTATTATATTACCACTCAGTTTCCATACTATTAGTCAATTGTTCCACACAGAGAATGAGGAAAGTGTTGGTGGTAGAACTCATTTCCCCAGAAGGCACATTGAGGTTAGAACGTGAATCTTTTGAGCTTTGAATCCTGTGTCCACTACAGAGCTGCAGGTGGGTTGAAACCAGAGTGACTGTGGGTTTCTCTTGGTGCCCGGTGCAGTGGTGGGGGGCATTTTGGCAGGGGTCCAGCGAAGCAGGGATGATGGGACAAGAGCTTTTAAAAGTCACACTTTCTTAAGACAAAGGCTGCTTGTATTGAACGTCATCATAAAGTGATATTGGCCCCAAGTTTAAGTGGAAGTTCATTTTTTATCTGAGCCGAGTCTTGTTCTGTGAAGCCAGACAGGCTCTTCCAAAGTGCACTTTCTAGTACAGTCTCGCTGGCTTGAAAGATGAAACTCTCCTTAGTCATTCTGAGCATTTCCCCAGTCCAGATGGATAGCTTATATCTTCCAGCAAATGTCTGTGGGAATTACCTTTCCCCACAAGTGTTCGATTCTATTTTTCCAAGTTGACTCTTCCTGGCTGCACTTTAAGGCTTAGAGATTATTTACTGCTGTAGTGCGGCTAGTGAGAGGTGAGCCGTGAGAATCAGAGGTGGGTGACAGAGAAAGAGAACCAGGGGGACACCCTCTCACTCATTCCTTCAGCCAAAGGACGGTGTCGTCTTCAAATGAAAAGACAAAGTTTTGCCTGTTTATAGGAATGTATTTATTGGCAGTCTATACTATCTGTATCTATCTATCTGTGTCTATATATTATGGAGACATAAACATATGCATGCATAGAAATACACATGGAAAAATTCTCTCAATAAAGCCAAGAAAGAAAGTTCAACTATTGCTGAGTCTATGAGGCCCAGTCTTAATTTAAACAAAAAGGTCAGCAGTTATTAATGAAGCAGCTTCTGTGTACACAACTTGTTCTGTAGCAGATGTAATTAGGGAGGTATGAAATAGTGTGATGGAGGGTATTGAGACATCAGGAGAAGATAAAAAGTTCACCATGGAGGTCAGTCCTTGAGGAAATACCTGTGGGGGAAAGAGTCTTTCTGGAAGAAAATATTAGACGTGGATTATTGAAGAGGAGAGGCAAAAAATTCCAAGTCAGGGAAGAGTACAACAAAGACGCACAGCCAAGATGGCTGTGATGTGCAAGGACAGTGTGAAAGTTCAACAGTGAGACCTGTGGGGGCACCAGGGTCACTGGCAGGAATAGTGCCGCATTTTATGGACATTTCGGGATGTTAACCATCCTTTGCCGCTCAGTAATAAAACCAGTAGCTCTTCCCAGTCATTGTGACCACCATCAAATGTCCCACAAGTTTCCAAACATCCTAAGTGGGAGATTGATCATTTCATTCTAGAAACTGCTGGGCTAGCTAATGAGAGCTTCTGACAGCCAGGCTGAGATGCCGGGTGCCATCGAGTTTTCAGGTGTGAAATGGTTCTGTTTTTATTTTCCTATTTCCTATATGTAGGAACACTGTGACTAGACTTTTCTTCATGGTGTTTATAGAACACATCTCATCCACTCCTATCGGAGTGAATTCCGATTCCTGTGGCATCCATTACATACGTCTTCAATCGCAGTTTATTGCTGTTTATAATTATCTTTATTTATAGCAGGTTTGGGTGAAACTTAGGGGCACCAGGGGGTTCATCAACATCTGGAACAATTTTTCAAAAATTTTGGATTTACTAAAACCCAAACATTCTGCCAAGCACCTCTTCTCACCCCTCTCTCTCAACTTTAAAAACACGTATATTTCAGAGAACATCACCTCCATGTGTTTTTAATTCATTTTAGTTTGTGTCATCAACATTTTTTAAAAAAGTGATTTGGCATCCAGGCGGCCTATGGAGCCTTTAAAATAAACAAACTCTAAACAACTAAAAAATGTCGCACAAATATATTGAAACACTAAAAAGGTAAAGTTTTGCTGGAGACTGATTAAGACTGAAATTGGGCAGGATTATTTTTCTTTTTTTTTATTATTAAATTATAGCTGCATACATTGATATGATCATGGGGCATCATACACTCGCTTCATAAACCATTTGATACATTTTCATCCCAATAGTCAACATAGCCTTCCTGGTATTTTCCTAGTTACCGTGGCATGACATTTACATTTCACATTTGCTGAGTTTCACCCTTACCCTTGTAAGATGCCCCGTAGGTGTGATTCCACCAATACCCCTCCCTTCACCACCACCCCCTCTCCCTTTCCCCCTTTCCCCTATTCTTAGGTTGTAACTGGGTTATAGCTTTCATGTGAAAGCCCTAAATTAGTTTCATAGTAAAGCTGAGTACATTGGGTACTTTTTCTTCCATTCTTGAGATACTTTACTAAGAAGGATATGTTCCAACTCCATCCATGTAAACATGAAAGAGGTAAAGTCTCCATCTTTCTTTAAGGCTGCATAATATTCCA
>CAUYPK010077999.1:0-24935 GCA_963574355.1 Loris lydekkerianus | reverse complement strand
TCCTCCACATCCACGCCAACATTTCTGGTTTTGGGATTTTGTTATGTGGGCTACTCTTACTGGGGTTAGGTGATATCTCAAAGTAGTTTTGATTTGCATTTCTCTGATGATTAAGGATAGTGACCTTTTTTTTCATATGTTTGTAGATTTTGCATCTGTCTTCTTTAGAGAAGTTTCTCTTTAAGTCCCTTGCCCACCCTGAAATGGGGTCACGTGTTCCTTTCTTGCTAATAAATTAGAGTTCTCTGTGGATTCTGGTTATTAGACCTTTATGGGAGGTATAACCTTCAAATATTTTCTCCCATTCTGAGGGCTGTCTGCTTGCTTTACTCACTATATTCTTGGCTGTGCAGAAGCTTTTTAGTTTGATTGGGTCCCAGTAGTGTATTTTCAGTACTGCTTCAATTGCCTGGGGAGTCCTCCTCATAAAATATTCACCCAGGCTGATTCCTTCAAGAGTTTTCCCTGTGCTTTCTTCAAGTATTTTTATATTTTCATGTCTTAAGTTTAAATCTTTTATCCAGTGAGAGTCTATCTTAGTTAATGGTGAAGGGTGTGGGTCCACTTTCAGTCTTCTGCAGGTTGCCAGCCAGTTTACCCAGCACCATTTGTTAAATAGGGAATCTTTTCCCCACTGAAGGTTTTTAATTGGCTTGTCAAAGATCAAATAACGGTAAGTGGTTGGATCCATCTCTTGGTTCTGTATTCTGTTCCAGACATCGACTTCTCTGCTTTTGTGCCAGTACCAGGCTGTTTTGATCAAGTTTCTTTTCATTTTTGAAACAGACTCTTACTTTGTTGAATTGGGTAGAATTCCGTGACACCATAGCTCACAGCAACCTCAAACTCTTGGGCTTGAGAGATCCTCTCGCCTCAGCCTCCCAAGTAGCTGTGATTACAGGAGCCTGCCACAACACTCAGTTATTTTATTTTTTAGAAACTAGGTCTTGCTCTTGCTCAGGCTGGTCTCGAACTCCTGAGCTCAAGGAATCCACCTACCTCGGCCTCCCAGAGTGCTAGGATTATAGGGGTGAGCCACTACAGCCAACCAAAAAGTAGTTTCTAAAGGCTCAACTTCAATTTTACCACATAGCAAGAACTCAGCAACATGCATATTTATTTGTTAACATTCTTCCTGAAAAATCTTGTTTTGTAGGTAAATAATCTATTCAGTATTGCATATATATCACTCCAGAGAATGAAAGATTAATATTTTAATTACTTTGAGTTTTCACATTTAGCCAGTGGCACAGATTCAATATTGCTGTTAACGGCAGCAGCCAAGTGAACAGAATTTACATGGCCTAATTAGACAAACTTATGTACACTAAAGAACTGAAATAAACCTGTTAAGACTTACTTGCTACTCCTGAGGCAAGTCCATATAGAAGTCCTCCTGCATCCGACTGCTGAGAGAAAACGTGGGCTCCTGGAGGAGGTGGCTTTTCTTGTCTGATAAAGTTATACAATAAGGTTTTCACAAGTTTGCTGGTGTATGGAAGACTACACAAAAAGAAAACAAAATCAAGCTCATATTTACAGTGGTCATCTAATTCTATATAATGACACACAAATAATTCTGGCATTAATAATATTAACATGAAAGAGTTGCTAGCATAATTCAAAGAAATCTAGCATTGTCACATGACAGCAAAGACCATAGACTTTAAGACCAATTTGTGGCTTAGTTCCAGCTTTGACACTTAAAACTCCTGATCTTCAGTTACTTTATTGGTCATCTCTATAACACTGTGAGATATTATAAATTTTGTGCACAATACCTTACATGGCACCTGAAGGAAGGCAGTAATACAGAATCAGTAAGAAAAATCAAGAACTAGCAAATAACAATAAAAGACTATACTTTTTAATTATGAAATTATGCAAATATATTCAATTGGTGATAAACCAATTCCTGCAATCTAGAGAAAATGTTTTAAGATTCTACAATGTACTATTGAGATTTTAAGGTGAATAACAAAAATCAGTAAAGAACATGTTATGGCTTATAATATTATCACAATGATACTATAAAAATCTTACTTAGATGATCAGAACACTAACATTCTCCACATCTATAAAAAAATAAACACTCTGATTGGAACAAAGGTGCACACAGCCCTACAATGCCAATTTCTTCAAATCGAGATTGTTCTGAGTGTCACTGTCAGAGAGGGTTCACATGCAAACCTTCTACCTCCAAAGCCCCAGCCCTTTCCTTCTTACCGGTGATTTTCCAATGTATTTCAAAGAACATATGTGCCGCAGATACAATCAGGATAGCAAGACGGATGCAAAAATGACAAAGCTCCCCAGTACCTAAGAATTTTAATCCGAGGTACTTTATTGGATTTGTTTTACATTTTAAAGTTTGTTAGCAATATGTCAATACAAGATAGAGTGTGTGCACGTGTGTTAATATTTATCCCTCACCATCATCCCCTAGGAGATTGTAAAATTCTTCTCAGGAGCATAGCCCCAAAGGCTAACACACACCTGGCACACAGTCAGAACAAGGTAAGTATTTGTAGACCCAAAAAAAGTAGGAAAAGTCAGTGAAGAGGCTGCTGGAGTAGTCCAAACACCTGGTGACGGGGCATGGATTACAGCAGTTTTAAGAGGGCTGGTGAGAAGGGTAAGATAAGAAAATAATCTGAGTAAACAAATATGACTTGTCTGGATAAATACACAGAGAATGAAGAAGAACAGATAGATGACTTCATGTTTCAATCCTGCAATGCAACCACTACAGAAGGTGACAGAGCTGAGTAACAGCAGGGGCAGTGAGGATGGGGAGTTCGGACAGGAATGCAGGATTTAGTTCCTCATGCACCAGATTTGAAATAATGACAGAACAACCAGAAGAAACATCAATGGTATGATAAAAGGACAAGACTAGAAATACAGACTTATACAATTAAAAAACAAGACACGTAGTAGAACCTCTGCAGGATGACCACCCAGGGGTCTGTAACAAACCAGTCAATATACCAAGATGGTCAACATAAGGTACCAGGCCTACTGTACTGATACCTACATGTGGTGCATGTCTGGTCTACGAAAATTAGGTCAAACTAAAGAGGTTGTCAATGTAGGGGGGTGGTCAACTATGAAAGTTCTACTGTATTTAAAATAGAAACATACCATGGACCTCGCATCAAATACTTGTGGCTGATGCTCTGTCGCAAAACTTCCTTGTGGAAGAGTTGGCAGGAAAGGAAAACCACCATTGTTGATATTGCTTCTACTGATATTTCATATGTAATGTCTCTGGAAAAAGAAGGAGAAAAAAAATGATCACTTTGGAAGATAAGACAGCCCGACAATGCCAAGTACTTCAAATCAAGATTGAAGATTATTTTCTAGAGAAACTACATTTAAAAACAAAAATGTAAATATTCAACGTTTTCAGGTTATTGAAAAATAATATAAAAATCAAGTCAAGAAAAAAACAACCGGAAACTCTTCCCCAGTCATCAGCTCTTGTATTTGAGTCAGATATCCCATCATTTCCCCATTTCCACTCCCCATCTCCTATTGAATAATAGGTCTATTGGAATAAAATAGAAATAATTACCAGCCATCCTCTGTTTTGAAGATCTACTCTAGAACTCTGCGTGGTAATAATACAGAAACAAACACTCAAAGATTGCACTACTCAAGAGAAGTCACAGTGCAGGGATGAAAACAATGAGAACGCAAAGTACAATCACTTTACAATCTCAACTGTGGTTCACTCTAGATCTTTTATCTATAGTATCTACTTTCTCAATGCCAACTTTGTATGTTCAGCAAAATATTAGTAGTAAATAAATTATTTGTTTTATTAAGCATATTTCTATATAATGGACTACCCTGTCCTCCCCAGATCATTAATCCCTTTTAGAAACAAATCTTACATCAAAGAAAAAGGGAAAGTTTCAGCTGGACATAAAGCATGAACAGAAATAAATGTTATCCAGAATTTTCAGTCACTGCAGAAGCTTAAAAAGGATTATAAACACATATGTTTCGGTGAGAAACGGTAATGTATAAAGACAAGGACAGTAGAAACCTCAACAATACAGCAAAAAGAGCAATAGCTCCAAAAGAATATCAAAATAATTTTATAAAACTGAAAAATTCATGGAAAGTTGTAAGAAAAACACTGAAGACCTACTTCAATGAAAGCTCATTAAGCAAATTAAGGATGACTTGGTTCTAGAACTGGACGAGCTTAAATCCCACCAGATATTTTAAGGAGTTAAAACTAGTGATAGAGATATGTTTAAAAAAACAAAGTATACAAAACAAAACACACGAGGGCTATGCAAATGATCTTATTGCATAATAAATAAATCTCTGTTCTACTAAAAAATCTGACTTTTAAAGAATTGTAAAACAACTGTCTTTCCTTAAATTTCCATAATTATTGCTGTAAATTTTAGCTACACAAGTTCTTGTATTTGTTTTTATTTCATGAAGTGAATAAAAGACAAACCTGATGGTTCATGTCACATTATGATTCACTAAGGAGGATTTAGGTGCTCGCAACCCAAAAATATTTTCTGTCACAATAATCATTTATTCATATAGCCCATGCCTGTCAGGAATCCATACTTTAGTCAATTGTGTAGACATTTCAGTTGGGTCAGAGTTTAAAGTCAAATCCTGAAGTAAAAAATGCCTTGCCACTGTTAAAGCCTACCCAGCCGCAAAGAGGAAGAAGCATGTAGTGGACAGAAGAGTGCTTCTAACACATTTGCAGACTACATCCATGACCAAGAATCAGCTACAGCTGTTCACAATTTAACACCTTACTCGATGTCCAAGCTCCTGAAACAGATTATCTTAGTTTTGTCTAAACTCTATAACTGTTAATAAATACTAGGTCTAATAATCTTGGGAAAAGAGGTTCTCTGTTCTTAGAACAGAGGGCTGCTCTCCTCCAAAGTTAATTAGGACAGACAGCATCACAAGCGGGAATACAGAAAAAGTGTTAGCCCGTGGATCATCCTGTCTTACCAGAAAATTTTGTAAATTTACAAGAGTGAAGACCAGAGTGATGTTGACAGGTAAGGAAAACTTATAAGATATAGGAATACTGACAAGTTTCATATTATGCTAAAAATGCACTCCCCAAAATTCCTAAACAAAGCTAAGTGATCACTCCTGTGTGCTTTCTAGGCCCACAGATTTTATCAAATGACTGAGCATGCTGTATTTCTGCTAATATATCATTCAATAAATATTAATTTTAAAACTTACTTTTTTATTTTTATTTATTTATTTTGTAGAGACAGTCTCACTTTCTTGCCCTCGGTAGAGTGCCATGGTGTCACACAGCTCACAGCAACCTCCAACTCCTGGGCTTAGGCAATTCTCTTGCCTCAGCCTCCTGAGTGCATGTGACTACAGGTGCCTGCCACAATGCCCAGCTATTTTTTTTGTTTCAATTTGGCCGGGGTCGGGTTTGAACCCGCCACCCTTGGTATATGGGGCCAGCACCCTACTCACTGAGCCACAGGTGCTGCCCTTAATTTTTATTTTTAATTACTATAACTACACAGTAGTTGCAAAAAAATATTCTAGAGACAAGCATTATTCTATACATTGGAGACAAATCCATCAACAAATAGATAAGGCTCCTATCTTTATGTAGCTTACAATTCAGTAGACAAGAGAAAAATTAAATAATAATTACTCCAAAAGGGCTATAAACAAAAAGAACAAGAAGCAACAGGAGAGAATTATAGCAGAATCTGATTCCAACTGTGAGATCAAAATAAAAGTTCTCTAAAAAAGTGACATTTTTACATCAAGACCTAAAATATGAGTGGCAGTTATGTGCGAACAAATCTATCTTTCTTACTAGACTGTATGAGATTCGAGCTAGGGACCCTTTCATTTTTGCTTCTGTTCATATTCTCGGATCTAATATATATTAAATACTCCATGAATAAATAGAGGGAAAACTATGGGGATCTTTATTGCTTTGATTAAGGAAACGTATTGAATATCTTCCTAAGTAGATTCAACTGCACAGTGTACAAGGCATCCATACCGCAGGACAGCAAAGAGGAAGAAGTATGTTGCAGTCATGTAACACGTGTCCATAAACACAAAAAGGACATACTCATTACAACAAGAATGTAAAGGGAGTATCATGAAAGAAGGCTCCAAGATGTTGCTGACTGGCTTAGAAGTTATCTTCTTTTTACCTTTTTTTTTTTTTTTTTTTTGGAGACAGAATCTCACTATGTTACCCTTGGTATAGTGCTGTGGTGTCACAGGTCACAGCAACCTCAAACTCTTGGGCTTAAGTGATTCTCTTGCCTCAGCCTCCCAAGTAGCTGGGACTACATGTGCCTGCCACAACGCCCAGCTATTTTTTTCATTGTTGCAGTTGTCATTGTTGTTTAGCTGGCCCAGGCTGGGTTTGAACCTGCCCGTCTCGGTGTATGTGGCTGGCACCATAACCACTGTGCTATCGGGGCCGAGCCTAGAAGTTACCTTTTAATGATGCTGCCTGACTAGCTTCTATGAGTACCTCCCCTTTTCTAAAGCAGCCCTCTTTTCCTTCCAAGAACCTCCCCTTTCCATATACATGTGGTTCACATGGGGCTTGGTTCTGACTCTGCGTCCTGGTTACAAGAGGTGATCATGGTTTGGTCAATAAAAATGGTCTATATCGCAATTTTCCCAGTACCTCTAGAACAGGTATCCTCAAACTTTTTAAACAGGGGGCCAAATCACTATCCCTCAGACCGCTGGAGGGCCAGACTACAGTTTATGAACAAATTCCTATGCACACTGCACATATCTTATTTTGAAGTAAAAAAACAAAACGGGAACAAATACAATCACACCGCCTCATGTGGCCTGCAGGCCGCAGTTTGAGGACCCCTGTTCTGGAACTATCACAAAAGAGGTCTCTCTCCTCCTGAGATTGCAAGTGCTTCTAGGTGGGTGGGCAGAGCTGTTGGTGGCTTCTTCTGCCAGTACAGGTAGAAAGATTTGCCCATAAAGTAGCCAAATTGAGAGGACAAGCACAGCAAAGAGATTGAGGAGGGAGGAAAAAGAAGGCCCCAGTAAAAAGTCCACAGAAGAACCAGGCACATAAAAAGAAATTACAATGAAATCTGGCAAAGCCCAGGGAAGAAAATGAACTATCCACATTAGGAACAAAAAGATAACAGCAACCAATGCTGCCTGAGGCAGAAGGGAAATGCTTCACAAAGAAGATACTGGAGCAAGGGGAAATAATAAGGTCAAGTGTGTTAAATTCAGACAGGCAGCCACAAAAAGGTCTGGTAGTTCTGAAGAAAAACAAGAAATTCAACACCAAACAGATTGCAAGGTGAGGGGTAAGGGAGAGGGGGTGCGGGGGGGCACATACCAGCAAAGGGACTAGTACTGGAAGTTGAGAAACTAATGAAATGGGGGGAAAGTGTGTACATATTGGAGAAAAAGAGATTAAAACAGTTACAAAAAAAATCAATGAACTAGTAGAACTAATTAAAAACTTAAGCTAGGATGCCAGATACAAAATCAACTTTGAAAAATAAATGGCAGTTTCCTCAATAGATTATCAAAAATAAGCATTTTGTAAGATTCCAAGAATAACTAAAATATTTGGAAATTAACTAAGAATACACAGGATTCAATGCACAAAGATTTTAAACACTAACAAAGCACACAAAAGATATCTGATTTAATATATAGTACTATGAAAATGACAATTCTACTCAAATTAGTCTCATTGGACTTTTTTGAGGAACTTCATAAATTGACTCAAATTTGTATCAAACAATAAACATATAGCTAAGTCAATCTTGGCAATGAAGAGTGAAGAATAGGACTTTCCCTACCAGATATCAAGACACACTACATAGCTGTGTCTAATAAAAACGTCATGGCATTTGTACAAAAAAATAAACAAACTAATAGAACCCAATTCAGAACTCAGAGACAGATCTACTTATATGTGGAAACAACGTACAATAAAGGGGACTCCACGAATCAATGGAAGAATATATTGTACAAAAGAAGGTGGTGCTGGGGAAAACTCATTCAATGAAGAAAAAGAATGATGGATCCCTACTTTACAACTCAAAGACCTACTGGAGATTAATAAAAGACTTAAATGTAATGTGACTCTGGTACTATGGATAGACAGCGCCTCGGACTTCTGGAGACAAAAGACTTGATAAAACTAAAATTAAAAGAAAATATTTTAAATAGCCAAGAGCTGTGGTTGGCACCTGTAGTCCCTGCTACTCAGGAGGCTGAGGCAAGAGAATCACCTAAACCCAGGAGTTGGAGGTTGCTGTGAGCTGTGTGATGCCTTGACACTGTACTGAGGGCGATAAAGTAAAACTCTAGTCTCTACAAAAAAAAACAGAAAGAAAGAAAAGAAAAATTTACAGTGATAAATTTGTAACATGAGCATAAGAAAGGACTTGTTAAATAAAGCCTAAGAGCACAACTCACAATGGCAAAAAACTACACATTTAACTACACCAAAATTAAGGTTAATTGCTTAACAAATGAAACCCCTGAAAAAGCTAATATTACATTGGAAGATTAAGAAAATAATATCTGGACTTTTCCAGGTAACTCCTGTAAATAACAAATAAAAAGATAGAAACTCCTCTAGAAAAAAATAACAAAAGATATAAGGAGGCAATTTAAAACAATATGATATTCTTTTATGCCTTACATAATGTAACACATTGAGAGGCACCTGATAATATAAAAAACATTTGTGTTCTGCTGATGAGAATACTGACCAACAGTCAGTTTTAGAGAACTATGATGCTGTGTGTGTGTGTGTGTGTGTGTGTGTGTGTGCCCACATCAAAGAAATATTCAAAGCTATGCATGAGGACTGCAGTAGGCAACCTCTAAAATGACCCCCCAATAATCCCAGCTTCCTATTATTCATGCCCATGTGCAATCTCCTCCCCTTGAGTGTAGGCTGGATCTAGTGACTCACTGCTAATAAAGAATACAGCAAAAGTGATGGGATGTTACTTCTGCGAGAACATTAGCTTAAAAAAACAACATGGCTTGTGCTGGGTGCCCTCTCTCACTGTTTCATTTGCTTTCCAGCTGCCTTTCTGTGAGCTATAGTTGGAGAGGTGCACATGGCAAAGAACTAAGAATGGCCCCCAGTCACCAGCCATTAAACTGAGGTCTTCAGTCCAGCAATCCTAGAAGAACTGAATCGTGCCAACAGCCAAAAGAGATCTAGGCAGCAAATCCTCCCCCAGTTGAGTCTTCAAATCCACAGCCCCAGCTTGACTACAACCTCCTGGAACATCCCAAGTCAAAGGCACCAAGGTAAGGTATGCCCAGATTTCTGACCCTAAAGAACTGTGAAATAATATTTGTTTTTTTTTAACAGCTAAGTTTTGTGGCAATTTTTATGTAGCAATAAGTATATGACACAAAGACATTCATTATCTGTGGGGTGCAATCTAGTTAGGGGCAATCTAAGTGTTCACCACAAAGGAAATGAGTAAGTCAAATATGCCAGATGCACCCAATGGAGCAGTTTTAAAAGTCAGAGACATGTCCATTTATCTCAGTAGTAGCTCTCAAAAAGAGTTCTGAGAGAAAAACCAGAATGAGTTCTAAGACACAATTACATTTAAGTATGTTAAAAATACATATACAGGGCAGTGCCTGTGGCTCAAAGGGGTGGGGCACCGGCCCCATATGTCAGAGGTGGTGGGTTCAAACCCCGCCCCCGCCAAAAGCCACACACACACACACAAAAAAAAAAATAAAAAAATAAAAAATACATGTACACGTAAGAGAACCTTTTATACTTGAACATACACAGAAAAAAGTACAAATGCTAAACACATCAAGATGGTTGTTTATGGGAGAGAAAAGAATAGCAATGAAGATAAAAGTACTAATGGAAGAACGAATATTGAATAGAGGACAGGACGGGACACACACAAGCCAATAATGATAGTGCTAAAGAATGCGATTAACTCCACCATACACCTGATGGACCCAAAGTAGGGATGGCCGGATGAAGGGAGGCTCAATCCACTAAGGCACCAGCCACATACACCAGAGCTGGCAGGCTAGAATCCAGCCAGGGCCTACCAAACAATGACAGCTACAACCAAAAAATGGCCAGGTATTGTGGCAAGTGCCTGTAGTCCCAGCTACTTGGGAGGCTGAGGCAAAAGAATCACTTGAGCCCAGGAGTTTGAGGTTACTGTGAGCTGTGATGCCACAGCACTCTACGTAGGGCGACAGCAAGAGGATCTGTCATAAATAAATAAATAAATAAGATGGGAAACATGCTGAAGTGGGAAAATGATTAAACTAATCTGGAAAACAAAAGATGTGTGTGATAAGTCATTTACTTAGTGGGGACTTTATGAATACCTCAACTAAAATAATGACTTGAACGACATTTAACATAACAAAACTAATATTAATCACAGACAGATTGAATACTTAAAGTGGGCAAGAGAAAGACTAAACAAGAAAGACTAAGATTTCTAGATTTAGAAATCAGAAATAATAATACCATCAACCTAAATCAAGGACATAGGCTAGGAGCATGGCTCACATCTGTCATCCTAGCACTTCGAAAGGTCAAGACAGGAGAGGATCATTTGAGGCCAGGAGTTCAAGACCAGCCTGGGCAACAGAGCAAGACTATCTCTACAATAAAATAAAATTGGTCAGGAGTGGTGGTGTGTGCCTGTAGTCCCAGCTATTTGGAAAGCTGAGGCAGGAGGACTGCTTGAGCTCAGGAATTCAACACTGCAGTGAGCTATGATGTACTCCAACCTAGGCAACAGAGTGAGACTCTTCTCAAAAAACAAAACAAACAAAAAAACATAGGAAGTGGGAAATTACTATGCATACAGTTGATACCCATTATTCACAGACTCCATATTTGTGAATTCACCTACTCACTAAAATTTATTTTTAATCCTAAAATCAGTATTGTATAACTTTTACAAACTGAACTAATCCACGTGATTTTCTAACTTGCACTAAAGAAAGCCTAGACAAAATTTGAAGACTAAAAATAGAGCTAAAAATTGCAAATGAATTTAGATACTAAGGTCTGCTATAATAAAGATGATAAAAATTTAAAAAAGTCTATATTCTTCTGTTTCACTGGGGAACATGATATAATAACTGCATAGCAAAGTTTCCTATAAAACCGACTATCCAGATATAACATGATGTCTAGAATTTTTTTGAAAATAGTTTGAGGTGGACAGAAGGTGGCTTGGGTAACAAGAGTGGCCACAAGTTGATAATTACTGAGGCTGAGTGACAAGCAAATGAGTTTTCATTATTCTCTCTACATTCCTACCTTGGCTTCCCAAAGTGCTGGGATTACAGCATCCTTTCTGTGCAATATGTGACAGTATAATGTTAAAATAAATGGATTAAAATAGGCTTCAATAAATTAACCAGATAGAAGAAATAATTTAAATATATGATGAAGAACAGCTTTAAATGGTAGTAAACATACAAATATTAGAAATAGCTAAAACAGAACCTTTGGGGGGGCAAAGATATCAAAAACCTAATTTACAATTTTGTTGTCACCCCCCCCTTAGAATAAAATACAGAGTACTTAACTTAGCCTCTAAGACCCTCTATGACTTCTGACCAACCATCCTCACTTATTCCCCCCCATGGATTCTCCATCCTTGCTCCCTCTGCTCTCGTTCAACGGGCCTGTTCAGTGTCCTTGGATACACCACCCTGTGCCCCCTCAGAGCCTTGCACCTGCTGCTCCCTCTGCTTACAATGTTCTCCCATCAGAGAGTGACAGGACTTCATTCGGCTTTCTAGTACAATTTTCTCCCTTACAGTCTTGGCTAAAATACCACCGCATTGCTGGTTTTCTTCATTACCCTATCACATCCTGACATTACATTAAATGCTAATGTATTTATTATCTGTCCTATCCCACCCACAATTAGAATGTATATCTTATTCAGAATCCCTGGTGCCTAAAACGGGGGCTGACGTATTTGTTAAATAATCTCTTCTATCATGCTCACAGGCATAATGAGAAATTAATATTTCAAGTTTACCAAAACCAAGCAAAATACATTGATTTGTGTACCAATTTTTCATGATGAAAAATATCTGAAACTCTCAGCTTCCAAACACTATTTCATGATTCAGCACTCCTCATAAAAATTCACTGGACTCCTGGGTCACAGGAACAAAACTAGTAGCAACAACAAAGATTATTACTCAACATTTGTTTGAAGCAAGACTTGGGCAAAGCAACCCATGCCCTCACTAATCCATTTTCTATCAAAACCGGTACTCATGATGACTGGTGCTTTTAAAAAGTCAGCTTCAAAATAAGGAACCCAAGTATGAGTTCTGCCCATCTGGGGGAAAAATGATACAAGAGAAAAACCTGTGAAATAGCCATTTAAGATATATATTTTGAAGACACACATGGGTATAATGCAATTATTCATCAATTACTACTTCCCAGTTACCATGCTCCCTCACATCTCCCAAGACTATGTACCAGTTCTATGTAGCAGTTAGCCCCCAAACTGCTTGGCTAACTCAAAATCATCCTGAAGACTTTGGATAAGCTTCACCTCCTCCAGAAAACCTTCCCCAACCCACCCAACAGGCTGATGGCGTTCCTGTACATATTCTGAACACCATGACTATGATACCTTTTATACTCCACAGTCTATACCACACAAAATAAATAATAAATATTTGTTGAATTAAAAACTAAAATGACATTAGAAAATAAATGAAAAACATAATGAAACACAGATTAAATATTAACTTATAGAACCACAAAATACATTGAAAGAAAATACAGTGGTTGGAGTTACTTCAATTTTCATCAGTAACACATAGGATATTCATAAGAACTTTGCTGACAAAGTCAGCAAAAGACACTAGGGAGATTAGCAGGGCAGAAAAGGCACTTCCTAAAAGCATCAAAGAGCTAACAAAATATTGAAGGATTGTAAGTCCAAGCTTTAAGGCACTAGGAAAATCTAGAGCTCAGCCTAACATCTGGAATTGCTTTGGCCCAGGGCATGTTTACTGACTCACAAGGGGTGGCTAGAAATCTGAGCAGTGCTTTTGACAGGGTTGAGGGTCTGGGGGGACAAAAGCTGGAGTCCAAGGGTTCAAGCCCTGGTAATTCATCCACACAAAAGCCAGAATCCTAAAAGATAATACCCTACCTTGGGAGGAAGGGAGAGGCAAAGTAACTTAATTCTCTCATGGACGACGATCTAGCTTTAACTTGTCTAGGTGGCCAGAAAATTTCAGCCCTGAAACTGAACTAAAATAAATTCTAAGACACAGAGTTGAAATAAGAGACAATCCTCCCCAAAGAAAAATAAAAACATCCTAATCAACAAATTGTTTCTACAACTTTACAAAGACTAAGGATCAAAAATAGACACATGAAGAGGTAAGATTACATGAAGAACCAACCTACACTCAACAAAACAAACAAAATCCTTCCAAACACAATTATGCTTATTATATGCCTGATAAAAGTCAAATTTTTCAAACCAAAAATTTCTTAAAGACCTATAGACTACATAAAGTAAAAAACTGATCTTAAAAAAAAAAAAAGTACACCTAAGTTCTAGGGGGAAAAATTCTAAAACTGTAAAGTACAATAGCCAAATTTTACAATTCTATTGATTTTTTTAAACATAAATGAGTAAGAGAAAAGAATGTAATCTATGTGCGGTGCCTGTGGCTCAGTGAGTAGGACGCTGGCCCCATATATCAAGGGTGGTGGGTTTGAACCCAGCCCTGGCCAAACTGCAACAACAACAAAAAAAATAGCCAGGCATTGTGGCGGGTGCCTGTAGTACCAGCTACTCAGGAGGCTGAAGCAAGAGAATCACCTAAACCTAAGAGCTGGAGGTTGCTGTGAGCTGTGATGCCACCGCACTCTACTGAGGGCAACAAAGTGAGACTCTGTCTCTAAATAAATAAGTAAATAAATAAGTAAACAAACAAACAAACATAAATCTAGACTCAGATGAAGAGAGATTTAGTGCCATGGACTTTAAGTCATATGAAATTACTAGAACAAAGTACAGAGGCACCATAGAATAATGTTGAATAGTATTTGGTTTTTTCAATATGGGGGATATTACAAACAAAAATTATTTATAAATTTTACATATAAGTCATTTTCAAAGTTACAATTTCATTTCTCTTGGGTAAATACCTGCAAGTAAAGTTACAGGATGAGAGAAGACATGGATATCTGACTTTGTAAGAAATGGTTTCCAAAGTGTGCTATTTTACACTCCCATAACAATATTTTTGATATAGATTTTATTTTTTAAACCAGTTTTTTTACTTTGTGTATGCCCCCTGCCTCCACACAGCCTCCCCCACCAAAGCTGCACACTTTTACAATCAAAGAACCAACACTGGCACGTTGCCACCACCCAAAGTCCATCGTTCACCCGAGGGATCACCTTTGGTGTCGTAGACTCTCTCTGCCGTGTATCCATGATTATAGTTCATGCACCATGGTTCCATCACCCTAAAACCCTCATGCTCTGCCTAACCATTCTTGCCCTCCTGAGACTCTTGGCAACCATTAATCTTCTGACCGTCTCCATAGTTTTGCCTTTTCCAGAATGTTAGAGGGTTGATTGGAATCACACTATTATTCTGTTAAGGATTTTTGTGTCTATGTTCAGCAGGGATACTGGTTTACAGTTTTCTTAAAATTGGTATTAATTTTTCTTTATATGTTTGGTAGAATTCAGCTATGAATCCATCTAGTCTTATGATATCTTGGAGGGAGCAGATTTTTTTACTTCTGATTCAACCTTGCTCCCCATTATTGGTCTGATTAGGAGTTCTATTTCTTCCTAGTTCTAACTCAGGAAATTTTATATTCCTAGGAATTTATCCATTTCCTCCAGGATTTCCAGTTTGCAAGTGCACAGTTGTTCATAATGGTCTCTGATGATCTTTTGTATTTCTGTGGTATACACTGTAATGTTTCCTTTTTTCATTTCTGATTTTATTTAGATTTCACTTCTTTTCTTTATCTACCTAGCAGGTTATCAATTTAGAGTTATTTTTTGGAAGAACCAGAGCCTTTGTATTTTTTTTTAATCTCCATTTCATTTAGGGCTACTCTAATCATTATTTCTCTTCTTCTGCTACCTTTGGGTTGGTTTATTCTTCTTTTTCTCCTTCCTTAAGATAGCAATACATTTTATGATACTTCTACTTTTTTTGACATAGCCATTTAATGCTATAAGCTTTCCTCTTAGCACTTTTTCTCTATGCACCAGGTTTTTGGTATGCTGTGTTTTTATCTTCATTTGTTTAAAAAACATTTTTAATTTCTATCTTAATTTCTTCAGTGACCCAGTGATCCATTCTGGAGAATTGCTGTTTAATTCCAATGCACTTCTATAGTTTCTGAAGTTTCTCTTCATGTTGATTTCTAGCTTTATTCCATTGGAGTCTGAGAAAACGCTTGATATAATTTTGATTTTATAAAATTTGTTAAGACTTGTTTTGTAGCCTAACATGTGGTCTGTCTTGGAGAATTTCTGATATCTGTGCCCTGATAAAAAGCATATATATTCATTCAGTAGTTGCTGGGCAGAATGTTCTGTAAATGTCTGCTAAGTCCATTTGGTCTAAACTCCAAAGTATGTCCAAGGTTTCTATTTTGTCCAGATGATCTGTTGAGTGGTTGGTTCTTTCTTTAGGTCTAGTAATATTTGTTTTGTAAATCAGCTACTCTGACGTTAGGTGCATATATATTTAGGATCATTATGCTGAATTGACCCCTTTACATTACGGAACGACTTGTCTTTCTTTAAACAGGTTTTTATTTAGTCTGTATATCTGATGTAACTAGAGCAGCTCCTGCTCACATTTGGTTTCCATTTGGATGAAATATCTTTCTTCATACCTTACTTTTAGTTTATTTGTGTCTTTAGGGATAAAGAGTTTCTTGTAAGTAACATACAGTTAAATCAAAATTTTAAAATCCACTCTGCCAATCTATCTTTTAAGTGGAGTATTTCACCCATTTATGTTCGGGGTTAATGTTGCTATGTGAGACTTTTTTTATTCATGTCATACTGTTCATTGTTTTCTAGTTGTTTTATAAATTCTTTGTCTCTTTTACTCTCAAGTGGTTTTATGAAATTCTGTCATGTTGCCATTAGATCCTTCTATTTTTCCTTTGTGTAATTGTCTTAAAAGACCTGTGAGATTGTATTTTCATATGTTTTCATGAAGGTGAATATCAACCTTTCATTTAATACACCTTTGAGCATTTCCTATAGGCTGGTTTACTGGTGATGAATTCCCTTAGTATTTGCTTATCTGGGAAAGACTTTATATTTCCTTCATACTCTGGAAAGATATAGAATTCTTGGCTGGCAAGATTTTATTTTTCTTTCAGTACTTTCAAAATGCCATCCCATTCTCTTCTGGTCTGAAAGGTTTCTGCTGAGAAGTCTACTATTAGTCTGACAATGTTTCCTTTATAGATAACTATAGATATTTACTCCTTTTTTTTTTTTAAGAGACAGTCTCACTTTATCGCCCTTAGAAGAGTGCTGTAGCATCACAGCTCACAGCAACCTCCAACTCCTGGGCTTAGGCGATTCTCTTGTCTCAGCCTCCCATGTAGCTGGGACTACAGGTGCCCACCAGAACACCCGGCTATTTTTTGTTGCAGTTTCACCAGGGCCAGGTTCGAACCTGCCACCCTGGGTATATGGGGCCGGTGCCCTTGTTTATTCCTTTTTTATCATAAAATCTTTCTTTAACTTTGACCTAAGACATTCTGAATATAAGGTGCCATGGTAAAGCCCTTTTTGCAATGTCCTTGCCTAGTGATTGCAGGGTCCCCTGTATCTGGATATTTAACTCTCTTGCTAGATTTGGAAAGTTTTCATTGTTTCTTTCCTTAAATAGGCTTTCTAACTTTTTGATATCTCTACCCCCTTGAGAATACTGATAATCTGCAAATTTAGTCATTTCATGTAATCCAAAACAGAAGGCTTTGTTCACCTCCTTGATTCTTTTTCTTGTATTGTCCAACTGAATTATTTCAACATATCTGTCTATAAGTTCTGACATTCTTTGTTCTGCTTGGTCTAGTCTATCATTAAAGCTTTCAAATGTACAGTAAAACCTCCATAGCTGACCACCTTCCTACATTGACCACCTCAACAAATTGACCTAATTGTCATAGACTGGACATGTAACCACATGTAGGTATCAGTACAATAGGCCTAGCTCCTTACGTTGACCGCCTCCATATGCAGACAAGTTTATTACAGTCCCCTGGGTAATCAACTTACAGATTCTACTGTATTTTGTATTTCCTTCAATCAACTTTCCAGTTCCAGAATCTCTGACTTGTAGGGTTTTGAAGAGATATATATCTCCTTGGTATATATGTCACTCATATTCTGACTGGATTTTTTGATTTCTTTATATTGGTTTTCAGATTTCTATTGCATCTGATTAGGCATCTTTAAAATCAATATTTTGAATTCTTTATCTGGCATTTTTAGTTCTTTCTGGTGGGATCTGTTGCTGGACAACTGTTGCAGTCACTTGTTAGTATCATATTCCCTTGCTTTTTCATGTTTCTTGTGTCCTTCTGTTGATATCTATGTGTCTAGAGTAGCAGTCACTTCTTCTAATTTTTTGAAATTGCTTGCATAGGGAATTCTTTCCAGAAGACGTGTTGCTTGGCTTTGATTTGGGGTGCCTGTGGTAGTGTGATCTTTCTACAATTTCTTTGGCAGTATGTAGGATCAGTGGTATGTGTGATTTTCTCAGTGACTTAGGGTACAGTTATTTATTAGTTGAGGCTGTGGGAAAGTTTTTTTGTTTGGTTTTTTGTTTTTGTTTTTTTAGGCAGAGTCTTACTATGTTGCCCTTGATACAGTGCCGTGGTGTCATAGCTCACAGCAACCTCAAACTCTTAGCCTTCAGCAATTCTCTTGCTTCAGCCTCTCAAGTAGCTGGGACTACAGGTGCCCACCACAATGCCCAGCTATTTTTTTTGTTATTTTTGTCATTGTTATTTGGCAGGCCCTGGCTGGGTTCGAACCCCCCAGTGCATGTGGCCAGCACCCTAACCACTGAGCTACAAGCGCCAAGCCAGGAAAGTTTTGCTGGGGACTTAAATGCCAACTGAGCCAATCTTTGGGCCCTGGTGATAACAGCAGTAGATTGATATACCTGTTTTGTAGGCCTCAAAGCAGTTTACATTGGCACCACTGTTGGTGGGTCTTGAAGGACCGATTCTTTGGTTTGCAGGTGGCTTGCTCAGAAAGTAGTAGTGGGAGTGGTAAGACAGATAGATTATGGGTGGGTCTTAGGGCCCTGGGCAGCTGTGCAAAGTGGGTGATGGCAGTAGCAGTGGTAGAGCAACCCACTGGGACTTCAGCAACCCATGTCCACGTTGCTGGTAGCTTCAGTGGGTTAGACTAGTTTCTAGTCACATAGATACCTGTAGCAGGTCAGTGGGTATTGTCCCCAAGTCTGCTTAGGAGAGCTTGGTCTCCTGTGTTCCTCTCCAGCTGGATGGTAGCTGCAGTCATATCACTTTGAACTCAAGACATTTCTTATTTTTACATCATTGTACCAGTTAATAATAGAACTTTGTTTAATTCTAAAAAGGTATTGATACAGAGAGTGCTAAGACAATACCTGAAAACAAAATAAACCTGATTCCATTCTTCAGACTCCAACCTAAAATAAATCCCAAATAGATCAAAGGTTAAAAAAAATTTTTTTTGAGACAGTGTCTCGCTCTGTTGACTCAGGCTAGAGTGCTATGGCATCAAAGCTCACAGCAATCTCAAACTCATGGGTTCATGTAATTCTCCTACCTCAGCCTCCCAAGTAGCTGGGACTACAGGTGCCCACCAGGATGCCCAGCTAGTTTTTTCTATTTTTAGTAGAGACGAGGTCCCACTCTTGCTCAGGCTGGTCTCCAACTCCTGAGCTCAAGAAATTCACCTTCTTTGGCCTCCCAGAGTGCTAGGACTACAGGTGTGCGCCACTGTGCCAGCCAGAGGTTTAAATACTAAAAAAAAATTTAAAAAAACCGTGGCTTGGCGCTCGTAGCACAGTGTTTGCAGCGCCAGCCACATATACTGAAGTTGGCGGGTTTGAACCCAGCCCGGGCCAGCTATCCAACAATGACAACTGCAACAACAAAATAGCCAGGTGTTGTGGTAGGTGCTTATAGTCCCAGCTACTTGGGAGGCTGAGGCAAGAGAATCACTTGAGCCCAAGAGCCTGAGGTTGCTGTGAGCTGTGACGCCACAGCACTCTACTGAGGGCAACATAGTATGACTCTGTCTCAAAACAAAATTTTTTTTTGTAATATTCTTGGGGAGAAATAAAAGAACCCCTTTATAGTATGACTGAGAGGTTTTTCAACCATTCACAGTCCATGTATTTATTGAGCATTTCCATTTACTATACGTTTAGTCTCATTGGGCTTATTTTCCAGAAGGGCAGACTGTGGAGAGTGGGCTGTGGGTGGCAGAGTCCCCACAGCCTGGGAAACACTCGGGGAGCGACCCCCAACCACTTCTCCTCCTTTAACAACATTCTTTCCACTGCCAGAAGTCACGTAGCCCATGTATACTTTCCTTGTTATCAGCAAGTACAGTTTTTCCTCTTTAAGGTTGATCTCTACCTGGTGTGCTAAGATTTATGCAACCTTGTTAAAACACTGTATAAATAAAGTGTTTCCATGGTTCAGGTGCTGGCTGCAGCCATCAGCTGTGTCAGTCCTCCCAACACCATCCTATCTCTCGTCTCCTGCCTTTCTTTGCCTCTCCCTGTCTTTCTCGGCTTTATTTCTTCATTCCCACCATGGCCACTCAGGTCAACTCTCCCTCCTCGCGCCAGGTCACAAGAGGAACTCTCTCTTCTCATGCTGGCTTGCAAGAGCAGACTAGAAAATGTAACACAGTAAGTACGTTACATAGTGCTATGAACAAAATAAGGAACAAAGGGAGAAACAAGAAAGTCAGGTTGCAGTGAAGGGTAAGCAACAGGCTACGCTGCTGTGACCAGTTCAAAATTAAAAGTGTTTAAAACAAAACCAAAGTTCATTTCTCTGCTACATAACAATCCCGATCCAGCAGGCTCTCCTTGGTAACATCATCAAAGGCACAAGCTGGGCAGGAAACTCTTGTTATCCTTTGCCTGTGATTCAAAGTTTGCTTCAGTTGTCATAATTTCCCACACAGAAAGGTGAGAAAAATGCACTCCAAGGCAAGTCTTGTCTTCTCTTTCTTTGCTTTTTTTTTTTTTTTCTTGAGACAAATATCTCACTCTGTAGTCCAGGCTAGAGTGCAGTAGCACAATCATAGCTCACAGCAGCCTCAAAATCCTAGGTTCAAGTGATCCTCCCATCTCAGCCTCCCAAGTAGTTAGACCTAACTACTGCTACTATTACCTAACTACTAACTACATCAGGTGCATGCCATGATGCCCGGACAATTTCTGTTTTACTTTTTTACAGAGACAAAGTCTTGCTATGTTGCCTGGGTTGATCACAATCTCCTGGCCTCAAGTGATCATCTCACCTCTGCCTCCCAAAGTGCCTCCCACCATGCCAGGCCATGTCTTTTGAAATGATATAAAAGTTATACCACTTCTGGTACATCCGACAGCCACTGCCCAGTTGAACTTGAATAATAAAAAAGATGATAACAAATTGGGGGGGAGGGGCTACTAACAATCTGTCACAGGTATGCTACAATTTTAAATAAAATGTCCTCTACAAGAAGTTGACATTTGAGCAAAGACTTAAAGAAAGTATGGGAACAAGGGAAGAGTCTTCCAGGGAGAGGGACCAGCCCATATATCTTACCCTAAGGTAAGAACATGCCTTGTATGTAAGGAACAGCAAAGGCCAGTGAGACTAGAGTAGGATGTGTGAGAAGGAGAGTAGTAAGAGATGAGGTAAAAAAGGTAAGGAGTCAGTTTATAGTTCCTAATGCCTAAAAAATATGAAAGATTGATAAATCCAAATTGTTCAAATCAGTTTTAAAAACTCATTTCATAAACAAAAATATACTATAAGCTAACTGGGCATGGTGGCTCATGCCTGCAATCCCAGCACTCTGGGAGGCTGGGGAAGGAGGGCTGCTTAAGCTCTGGAGTTTGAGACCAACCTGAGCAAGAACAAGACTCCATATCTACTAAAAAAAAAAAAAAAAAAAAAAAAATTAGCCAGATGTTACGGCACCTGTAGTCCCAGCTACTCTGTAGGCTGAGGCAAGAGAATGGCTTGAGCTACAGAGTTTGAGGTTGCTGTGAACTGCCACAGCAATCTAGCCCCAGCAACAGAGCAAGATTCTGTCTCAAAAAAAAAAAAAAAGAAAAAAGAAAAAATATATATATATAAAATAAGCAAACAAGTCAAAGGCAAACTAAAAAATATATACTTTAAATTCATGTCACAAGGGTTAATCTTTCTAATACAAAAGGGATCTTAGAAATAGATACAGTAGAAGCTCCAATACAAAAATGAGCAAAAAATATGACCAAAAAAAGTTAGCCCCAATCTCTATCAATAGGGGTGTGGGTAAATACATCTTGCTATTGACCTATAATAGAACATTGCTGGCTATTAAGAATGAGTACAAAAATGGACAAACTGATACTCTCATACACAGCTGGTAGGTATGTAAAATGGTGAAGCCACTTTAGACAAGTTTAGCTTTTAAACAATATGCTAAAGTTTGGCTTTTAACTCAAGATGCTAAACCATGTCACCTAGTAATTCCACTCCTAGATACTCTATATACCCCAAAAGACCTGTGTATTTAAGTAAAAAATGCTAAGAAGAATGTGTAACAAATTAAGAATAATGATTACTTATGGAAGCAAAGGGGAGGACTGGCAAGGTGGGAGACAAGAATTAGAAGGGAGATGGTTCATGTACACCTTTATGTGTTGGAATTACTAACAATATAAATGTATCATTTATTCAAAAACTAATTAATCAGGGCACTGCCTCTGGCTCAGTAGGTAGGGCGCCATCCCCATTTACCAAGGGTGGCAAGTTCAAACCTGGCCCCAGACAAACTACAACAAAAAATAGTCGGGTGTTGTGGCGGGCGCCTGTAGTCCCAGCTACTGAGGAGGCTGAGGCAGGAGAATCGTCTAAGCCCAGGAGTTGGGGTTGCTGTGAGCTGTGTGATGCCACAGCACTCTACGGAGGGCGATAAAGTAACAGTCTCTTTAAAAAAAAAAAAAAAAAAAACTAAGTTAATCAAGAACTCAAAACGAAGATTGTCATAATTTTTTTTTTGCCCCAGGAAAGCCTGGAACAAAGTTTACTGAGGAAGAGAAAGGTAGATTTACAGAATAAGAGCAAGGTACAGGCATACGGAGCAAGATACGTTCACCATAGACAGCAAACGGGCCACCACGGCCAGGGAAGGTAGGCAAAGGGGCCACCATAAATGTTAAAAACTGAATTTTGATCAATTAAAATCTGATGACATATTGAAATAGCAAACAAAAATCACAGTCACCCAAATCTTAGTCACCGAAATTACGGTATGCTGTAAGAATCACTGATTCAAAAGTAGACAAGTTAAGATCTGCTTCTAAGTTCTCTATCAACTCAGTCTGTTCAGTCCATGAGTAACTTCTCTGGGTCTCAGTTTTCTTATCTGTAATAAGTACACTGAGTGAGATGATCTCGAATGTCATTTCCTGCTATAACTTTCTACAATACTCAGAAAAAGGAATTCAAAGCAGTGTTAGATTCTTGTGAACAGAAAATTTAAAATACATTAACTGAGCTATCTTAAGTGCCAAATTATCAGGGAAAAGAGCCAGAGAGGCCAATACTTGAAAGAAACCAAAATTCTACTATGCTGAGTGTGGTGGTTTTTAAAAGATGAAAAATGTTTTAAATCAACACATTTTTCTTGTTTTAATGTCCTTGTATAATCTTCAGAAGCCTTTCATTACACAATCACCAAAACAAAGTCAACTTTAAAGAGCCAAAATACTGCTTTGGCTGCCATATTATCCCAAGAACTTTCCACCATCTGGTCTGGAAATGTCCTAGAACAAACTATTGTTGGAGCAAATTATTAATTTCATGTGAAGAAAAAAATACAGGCTCCATGGCCTTGTAATACTCTTCTGGGGCAGAGTGGAACACTTGGATAAAGACAAAGCCTTCATGAAATGGGTGTTAGTGTTGGCTAAGCGCAAATTCAACAAATACAGATAAAGAAAACATCGTCCTTTTGACTTACTGTTCGGTAGGAAGCCTGATGGTACAGTAAATGGAACATACGTATAACAAAAACAACTGAGAGGTTGAAAGGATTGACATGGAGCTTTAGAAATACCAATATCATGCCAGCACGGAGATAATAGATGTCAAATTTGAAGGAAGGCTAAAACAAGGTATATATTACCAACACCGTCAATAACGTGTGTTAGTATGACGGCTAGTCTTAAAAGTTAACAAATCAAAGACATGATAATATATGTACTCCCCAATTGATAAAAGTCTTAACACTAGAAAAGAGTGATGAGAGGGTAATAGTTAAGAAATCCGGATTCTAGTCTCAGAACTGCCACTCGTTGCCTCTGTCAACCACCTCATTTGTTAATTTCAACATATGTAAAAACCAAGGGGGTAGACCATAGAAACTCAAATATCCATTTCATGTTTTTACATTTTGCCAAAATCCAATACTATACTGTTTTTTTTCTATACTGTTGATATAAAAATGTATCAAGTGTTTAAAATACAACCAGAGATCTTGAAATAAGTAAAAGTTCAACATAAACATCCTTAAGAAAACAAATATATAAACAGATTGATAAAATGGATAAATAATGCTAAAGCAGAAATTCCAAAAGTGTAATAATTACAGAAAATATTAAAAAATGATCCCCTAACCAGATGGTTTCACATCAGAATTCT
The DNA here is from genome assembly GCA_963574355.1 of Loris lydekkerianus. Lineage (NCBI taxonomy): Eukaryota > Metazoa > Chordata > Mammalia > Primates > Lorisidae > Loris > Loris lydekkerianus. Next base: position 946 of record CAUYPK010077999.1, on the reverse strand, counting down.
ACCAAACCTTTAAAGAGGAATTAGTACCTATATTACTCAACCTGTTCCAAAAGGTAGAAAAAGAAGGAAGACTACCCAACACATTCTATGAAGCAAACATCACCCTGATCCCAAAACCAGGAAAAGACCCCACAAGAAAAGAAAACTATAGACCAATATCACTAAAGAATATAGATGCAAAAATATTCAACAAGAACCTAACAAACAGAATCAAGCAGCACATCAAACAAATTATACATCATGACCAAGTCGGTTTTATCCCAGGGTCTCAAGGCTGGTTCAATATCCGTAAATCTATAAATGTCATTCAGCACATAAACAAATTAAAAAACAAAGACCATATGATTCTCTCAATTGATGCAGAAAAAACCTTTGATAATATCCAGCAGCCCTTCATGATCAGAACACTTAAGAAAATCGGTATAGAAGGGACATTTCTTAATCTGATAGAGGCCATCTACAGCAAACCCACAGCCAACATCATATTAAATGGAGTTAAATTGGAATCATTTCCACTCAGATCAGGAACCAGACAAGGCTGCCCATTGTCTCCATTGTTTTTCAACATTGTAATGGAAGTTTCAGCCACCGCAATTAAGGAAGAAAAGGCAATCAAGAGTATCCATATAGGGTCAGAAGAGATCAAACTTTCGCTCTTCGCAGATGATATGATTGTTTACCTGGAAAACACTAGGCACTCTACAACAAAACTCTTAGAAGTGATCAAGGAATACAGCAGTGTCTCAAGTTACAAAATCAACATTCATAAATCGGTAGCCTTTATATACACCAACAATAGTCAAGATGAAAAAACAGTTAAGGACTCTATCCCATTCACAGTAGTGCCAAAGAAGATGAAATATTTGGGAATTTATCTAACAAAGGACGTGAAAGATCTCTATAAAGAGAACTATGAAACTCTAAGAAAAGAAATAGCTGAAAATGT
>CAUYPK010077998.1:0-61835 GCA_963574355.1 Loris lydekkerianus | reverse complement strand
TGGTAATCCAATGGTCAGGATGTTTTTCTTGCCTGTCTGGTTGTAATTGATTTATTGTAGTATTTTTCCGGAGAAAACTCTTTTTTTAAGGTTTGGCTCCTGGCATAAAGATATATTTTGATCCCAGAGAAACTGTAAAGGAAGCTGAGAGCTGGGGTGATTCAAGGCAAGTAAGACACATGGATCATTTAGTGTGGCATGTGGGTCATTATGAAAATTTTGAGATACACAAAAATCAAGAAACATAAAATCCACCTTGACAGAAACAAATGACCCTTTGAGCTACACTGATAATTTGAACTTTCTTGGGCGAATCAGAAAGGATGCTTTTTCTTGTAAGTGAAATAATGGACCATAACGCAGTGAGTCTCAAAACATTCATGGTGACCTATGTATATCAGAAAAAATCCTTTCCTTATGAAAAGAAGTATATGTTCACATTCAGATGCTGAGTGTCTAATAGAAACTAAATTAGGTCTTTGGATCTCTGTTTCTACAACCAGAAAAATCAGAAATGTATATGAGATCAAAAATGTTCAGCCTGCTTCTATCTATCTATCTATCTATCTATCTATCTATCTATCTATCTATCAATCACATAATCAAACAGTCCCTGGGTTATGAATGAGTGAGACAGACTCTGTAGGTTTATTCTTAAGTTGAATTTGCGTGTAAGTTGGAATAGGCACATTTGCCTATCAGATGTAATAGCCTCTGTTCGTAAGTGCAAGTCACATATCAGTCAGATGTTTGTAACTTGGGGACTACCTATACTATCTATTGACTTGTCAATGTGAAATCTTTTCAGAATGAGATCTTACATGCAACCCTGAATTATAAAACCAATGAAACCTGAGATACTCCTATTGAAGCGGGGATCCACCTCACTGGTTCAGTTTCTGTTTCTCTTTTCAAAGCTCGACTGGTATCCTCTGTCTTCTTTTTCTTTCTAAGTCACCACTTTATTATATTATTATGTTATGAACCATACCTTGAAAAAAAATACTGTGCCAGGAGATTTCTCCCTTTCTCTTATACTCATTGGATACTCACTAATTGAATAAAAGGAAGGAACACTTAAATGTAAATCTAAGACGACTCTCTTTCTTCTTCTCCCCCTCCCTGTGAAATCTGTTCATTATCATTTCTGGTAAATTCTAATTGTATTTGCTTATAAAGGGGTAACATTTGTATTAACATTTAAATACAGTTCTTTATATTTCTTGAAGTTTTTTCTGAACTACATCAGCTATTCTTCCACATGCATGAGTATGCAGTGTATAACCAAATACATTTTAAATCAATTTCAATCTTCCATATACATTTTATAGGAGTTTACAACTTTCTATCATGTGTCAATTTACTTTTGATTGGAATTTTATTAACTGATATATTTCATTGAATAGAGGTGTAATTTTCAGTAACTGAAAGATTTTACTATTCCCAATATCTTTTTTCATGTTCTTCACTAAAGTTTCATGATTTCCTAATTATAGTTGAAAATAGGTGGTTTTATTATGTTTGTAATGAGATGCTTTCTTGAATTAAATTTTTATAACTGATAAATCATGATGTCTGAATTTTAAGATTTTGAACTTAAAACTGCAATTTTTATCAGTTTTAAATAACTTTTTGAATATTTTGTTGGTATTCAATCATATCTCTTATCAAAAAGTGATGAGTTTATTTCTTCTTTCAAATGCTTAGAACTACTGGAAATATAAAATGGTACTTTTGGAAATGTGTTCACAGTTTCTTATCAAGCTAAGCCCCTACCTACCAATTGACCTAGTAATGCCATTCCCAAGGATTAAATACAGATAGAAGAACATATGCACAAAGAACTATGCCTGGATTTTCATAGCAGCTTTATTCACAATAACTAAAAAGTAGAAGCAACTCAAGTTACCACCAACAGAATTGATAAACAAATTGTGGTTAAATCTTCAGTGAACTTCAAGTGCTACAAAAGAAGAAAAAACAATCTGGATTGTTTTTATGGATAGGCTGAATAATTGAAGCCTTTCGTTCTAAGCATAACTTTGTAGGATGATTACTTATTTCACTGATTTTCAATCTTACTTATTTTTATTAAATACAGTTAAGTGTCTGATTTTACCACTTACTTCGGTAGCTGCATCTGTAGAAATTTTGACATGTAGTACTTATGTTTATCGTCAGGTTTGCATTTTGTGTTCATTCTAGTTATCTTTTCTTGAATCCTTGAATTAAGAAAAAAAAAAAAAAAGATGAAAAGTGAGACACACGTAGGGGTGTGTCCTAAGGTCACAAGATGACATGGGAACTGAAATCCTGCAGTGCACATGCGCCAGATCTCCCTTCTCCTCACCTGTCCTCAGATTTGCTGCCTGAGAATGGTACCCAAGTTCATTTCTCTCTCCAAAGCTCTTGATCCCCCTTTTGAGTTCTGCTGCTTCTTCCATTATTCTCCTTGGCCACATTTGCAAAATGAGAATTGAAAAGTATGCCCTTTTAGGTAGCCAAGAAGATTTTACAATCTGTTCCCTTCCTTTACAAACTTGGGGACCAGATGTATTTTTGCATCTCAAATATTTTCATCTTTTAGACCTGGTTGGCAGTACATTTGCAAGTGCATCTCTTTTTCAAAATTGATCAATTTCTTTGGCAAAAATCACCTTCATAATTATTATTGAGATAGAACTCTTTCTATATTTAATTTCAGATAATTTGAGTACAAGTTTCTGTGTAACAAGGCACTTAATCTTTTTTTATATCTTTATATCTAGGAGAAAGGTTTACTAGACAGTACCTATGTATTTCCAGTAGAGTTAACAGATGGAGTTGCAGCCACACTCTTGATTTAGTGCTTATCTGAGACCATTTCTTACTGTTTGTATGTTGCGTTTGGTTTCTTCCCCATGGCTATTTAAATGACATGCCTTTGATTTGGTAAAAACAGGTTCATATTCTGACGCTGAAATTTATAAGCTCTTCATTTTCCTTCCAAATTGTCTAATAAATCAGTCAACATTATCCTAAGCTCATTACTTTCTTTTATTACTTCAACAAATGCAACTAACAGCAACCAACTCTAACTTCCTCCTGTCAACATTCTTTCCAATCTTCACCACCCAATTTCACAAAGTTAATTGGTACATTTCCTGTTTTCAGATTAATTTAGGCAGCACTTTTACCAAATATTACACCACCATGTAAAATTAGTCACTATTTTCCAGTCCTCTGTCTTTCCTCACTTCCATGCCTATGCCCTTAAGCCACACATGTTATAATAAATTTTTGTTATAGTAGCACTGCCCTTTTTGATAGTGATTGTTATGTAGCTAGCCACTGACATAATAATGTCTCATAATAAACATAAAAACATATTTATCAATGAAACGTCTCTGGGTTGGTTGGATTCAAGTGATGAAGACTGAACTCTCTCCTAGCTTTGAGTCAAAATGTCAGGCTAAGTCTCTTTCTGCCAATGAGTCTAGTATCTTGTACCCAGTGGCTTCTCAAGTTATGTTCCTTCCATGGTGAAACACAGGAGTACAAAAACCTGGCTTAATTGTACAAGCATCTTTCAAGCCTCTGCTCATGTGATCTGTACTCACATGCTATTAGCTAGAGTGAGTCACACAGCTAAGCCCCAAATCAATGTTATGGGAAGTATAGTCATCCCCGCTATATGGTGGCCCAAGGAAGTGAATGTTTTTTGAACTCAAAATGTGTACTACAACTCAACTAGTAGTATACATTTGTGTTACATTTTAAAAATAGCCTGTCTACATAAAAAGATAATTAGGGAGGATCTCTGAAAATCATTGTTTAGATTTTTAAACAGATTGTTTAAATGTATGTGGGGATCTTGCCACTTCACTAATGCCACATAAATATTTTAAATTACAGAAACTCTTTTAGAAAGGGCATTCACGTATAATAGGAGTAGTTGAAGACTTTTACTATTTCTATTATTTCTATTATTCCATCATAGAAAATTAGTAGTCTTTTCCCTTTATACGTAATGAATGCAATCTATAAAGAAAAAGCTTCTTTCTACACCAGTTTATTAATTTTCATTCCCCTTAACATTTAATAGTATCTTCCACAAAGAAAGATTTAAATTCTATTAAGAGAGATAGGGCTGCACATCTGAACATAATTCTAATAGTTTAACCATTCAATAGGAAAATAATTATGAGAATTATACTTTATAGAAATCTCTCTCTGCCAAAAGAAATCTATTTTGGGAATTGAAAAACAATCTAAAGATGTTTTACATATTTCGGGGTTTTATTTGTTTTTTTGTTTGTTTGTTTTTTCTTCTTATGAATTATGATTGTAGGAGTTCAAGACTATATTGGGCATAGCACACCAAACTCTGTTGAACAATGTTTTGACAGGTTTGTATGTGGGGAGGATCCATTTCAGCAGGAGTCTATGTAGCCATAAGGCTGAGGTGTAGGGGTCTGCTAGTCAGAAGAGGAGGGGGCGAAGTAAGGGAAGAGAACTCCCCTGGGAGAGGGGCATCAAAGAAGGAGCTGAAATGTCTGTGATGTCCCTCAGCTTGATGATAGGGAGTCTTGGGTCCGAGGAATCTGAGGGCAGCAGCAGCTTTGGCCCTTGTATCTGTAAAGCTCTGCTTTATTAATAGGTAGCACCTGTTGAGTGGGGTTTCATGAGGCGCACAGAGAAGGTAGGCTCTATGCAGAGAAGCATTTGCTTACTTAGGCTGTTTGTAAAATAATCGGATGTCTAAAAATTTGAATTTGATACCAGTGTGCTTTTGAGCTAACAGCTCTCTCATCCAGCACTAAGGACATAAACAACCTGAGGGCCAGTACACAGAGGCCATTTTTCACTCATTTATATAGCAATGATGTAATTAATAGAAGAAATAGTAGGTTAGGATATATGGAACATCGGCTGCAACTTGGGCTCCTGTACTATTTTTAAGGACTTTGGTTAAATATGTCACTTAATACCTCTCCTTCTGACTTTTCCCTTCTCTAAAATAAAATGATTAAATGAGATCAAGGGTCCACAAGATTGTATATTACAGGCAAATTTGACCTATCACTTCTTTTTGTGAATACAGTTTTATTAGAACACAGACATATTCATTTGTTTGTGTATTGACTATGGTTATTTTCCCTCTACAATGGTAGAACTGAGTAGTTGTGAGAGAGAACACGTGGCCCACAGCCTAACATATTTACTACCTGGCTCTTTATGGAAAGGTTTGTGGCCCACTGGACTAGACCGTCACATAGACTTTCTTCACCTTCAAACTTTTTAATTAAACTTTTTAAACACCCAGCTATTGTCATCTTGTTCAGAGTTCCTATTTTCTTTTGTTAACTTACTTTTTTGAATAAACAATTGATATTTCAGCTTTACGATCTATTTGTATGTTTCTTACCCAACGCCATAGACGTTATTTCCCCTACAGCTAAAATGATACCAGTGTCCCTGAACAAACCACTAGCTATTTGATTTTCATGTCAAACCCAAATTGAAAATGGAAAGGGAAGGCAAAAATAGTGTAGGAAAATGAAAATGTTTAATTGAAGCAGCATGAGTATTTTATATTTTATAAAAATGTAATTATTGAATGGATTGTAGCTGGTGGCATGCAATCCTGTCCCTGTGGTGGTCTGAGTGTCCATGGTCATCCCATCTCAACAGAGACTCGGGTCTACAGTTTCACATCTCATCTGGCCATGGAAAAAAACATCGGTCAGAAGCAACACATTCTCCTTAGTTGCTAAAGTTTTATTTTTAGTTATTTATTATTTAATTAATCATTCAGTATTTCAATGAGTAATCACCCATGTTATTACAAGGAGCTTCCAAATTGTCAGAACTCAAACTAAAACCTCAATAAAAGTGAGGTTGTTTTGCCATATGATGAGTAAAATTTTACACAGTTCTTCATTATATTACTAGTTCAAGAATACTAAGGCACATATAACTGTGCATCATATATATTTTTTAAATAATTTAAATGAGACTTCTCACCTAAAAAAAGGATACGTGTTCATCTTAGAATATTTTTGCCATACATATTCAAAATGATTCCTTCATGAAGGCCCTTTGGAATATGATTGAAACCACAATTTGTTTAAATTCAACTTCACTATGAATATTATAGTGAAGTCCAAGAGGGCTTAGTAGAAAACAGAAAACTGATTTTCAAACAGAAAATGCAAAGTGGGAATTAAAAAATTTTAAATATACTTTTTGCTTCCATGAATAGCACAGTATCCTACTTAATAGAGTTGTGTAATTTCAATAAATACTATGTTTCCTATCTGTGTAAATTCCATAATTAACTGAACGTAGATCTAGCTGAGGTATGCTGAATTGGTATACTGTTTCAATCACCACATTTGTGCATTAATTACTTCATTACTTAAAACTGACTACAGCCTTGAGAAATAGCTGCTGTTTTATTTTATTTTTTTCTTTTAAGTAGTTGAGGACTGAAGCTCAGAAAGGCGAAGTATATACTTAAAATAGAACAAAAAACAGCAGAGCCAGGTTTCAAACCCCAGTCTCCTGGCTTCAGACATCTAAACGAAGAAAACAAAGACATTTCTTTGGCTCTGGTATACTGACATGTATATTGATAATGATATCGGTGAAACTGCTACAGAAACAACAACTAAAATCATTTACAGTGCTTTCTGAGAATTTTTCATGACAAATGCCAACCATCATCAAAAACAGAATAGTAGAATGTGAGTGGGTAGCTGGGAGAAGGAAAGATAGAAGCTTACAAACAAATACTACTTAATAGCAAAGTCTGTGCTGATGGCACCTATTTAAATCAGAAATTTCACAAGTGGGCTTTTCCTTGTTTCCTTGCTTTTGTCAGTGCCACAGCACTGGTGTTTTTTCTGGTACTCTGCTTCCTGCAGTATTTAGAAACTACCCAGCAGCGTATCTACTAGGGCCTCCTTTGGTAAATGACTTGGAGGGATTAGAATGCCATTCCCATGTATCCGGTGATTAGCAGGAGCCCTGGGTTTTTATGGCAGCCCCCACTTCAGATGGATCAGGCTGCCTTCAGCACAATACATCCGCTGCCCTCACGCTGTGGCTTTTGTTGACGCTGTGAAAGTCATTCAGCCTGTCTCTAAAACAGCATGATTTTGACAAGATTTTTAGTTCCTGCTGCTGAACAGAGTACATGCAACCTTTAGTCAGTTGGCAGCAGTAGTTAAGAGCACCCTTAGCCCTGCTTCCTTTGCTTACTTTTGCTGGCAGGTAGTGACAGCCAAGTGATACACCTGGATACCTGTTGAAATGGCCAGTACCTTAGGGCAGACCTCAAATGCCATAATATATGAACTATAAAATAAATGCCACTCAGGTGGATGGATAACTTCTTTCCACAGAATTCCATTACAGAAGTGGAGTCAGGTTTCCTGAGAGCTAACTTAAAGTCTCAGGTAAATGCATTTTACAACAAAGATGTTACAGCTATCAAATAGTATGCTTAATATTTCTGTGGCAAAAAAAAAAAAGGAAATAATTTTGACAACATTTTCTGTATCTATTTTCTATTAGCACTCATGCCTTTCCCTCAATAATTATTTTTTATTAGATGGCATTATTCTCTCTCTGCTTCAGAAATCCTCTCTCTTCATTGTTAATTCTGTTATTGTAGGTAACATGCTTGTGAATAAGTTCTTTAAACCCTCTTTCCGGTCTGCTTTGACATCTCTAGTATCCATTGAAATACTTGTGTCTTATATGTTTATATCTTTTTAAAAATGAAAAACTCCTCGAAGACAAAACAATGATAAATAGTAAATTAATTAGAAAAGTATACTCCATGGACATGTGAATTTATCTTTAGTATATTTCAAATCACAAGTTAGGGAATAATTATGAATTAGAATTTTAGCAATGCAATATGTAAATAGCAAAAGCTGACATTAGTAAAAAGTTAAGACACTGCTATTTATACATGATGCCAAATAGCAGGGTAATGATTAATTTCATGTGTCCACATGGCTGGAGTATAGACCAGTTGTTCAGTCAAAATAGTCTAGATGTTGCTGTGCAGGTATTTTTTTTAGATGTGGTTGAAGAGGGTTACCTGCAGAGTATCTTTTGAATATTTCTCCTGTACTAGAGGAATTTAGTTCATTAGGGGTTCTGCCTGTCCAAGCTAGAATCCCCAGTCTATATGGAGAATATCCTTCAGTTAGATTTCAGACCAAAGGTCTGTCAATTAGCCACATACCCACTCGAGACTAGAGCCTGGCTCAGAAGAGAGTGGTGTGATGAAGAGGATGCTGGGCAGAAGTTATCTGTGTACACAGTTAATGATAAGATGAATCACTGTCAGAGCACCTTGTGGTCACAGGCAGCTGTGGGAGCCCTGGATTTGAGCTTGGAGGAAGCAGCTGCGAGATCTTTGTTGGAGCAGCCAGCGGTGTCATGGAAGTATTTGAATCTCAACCGTATTTCTCTAGTCCTAAAGAGTTTTGAGCCCTCGCAGAGAGCTGTCTCTATCTTTTAATGTATTTTAGGGGATGCCATGATATAACTTAAGTAGAGAGTCTTGTTAAGATCCTCACTAATGGGTTACCAAACTTTAAAATAATACATTACAATTATTATGTTGATATCTCATGCAGCTCTTAATGGAAAGAAGCATAGCAGGTGGCAACCATTAATTTAACCTATTTTCTATTCTCTTTATCTTCACCTTGTATAATTATTCACCATTATCTTTTGCATAGTACATACTCAATAAATGCTAAATATATAAACTCTCCTACCCAAACCTAGCGATAAAAACCAAGCTCAACGTATCAAGTGCTTGAAGGCATCATGTTTATCATGGCTAGAAAATGTTACTTTAGAACAGTGGCTCACAACCTTCCTAATGCCGCGGCCCTTTAACATAGTTCCTGTGGGTGGCTACCCACAGATTGAGAACCACTGCTTTAGAACATAATAGACTGAAGGTAGTTTGGGGGAGAAAGTAGAACAATTAGGTAGGTAAAAAGAAGGAAGGTGTTTGGTAGAAAAGAGGAAAAAGGAAAATAGAAAAACATTGTGATTCATGTATTTTTTTTTTTAAATTCTGAACAAACGGAAAATGCTTTTTTATAAACAATTAAAAAACATTGTCTTTTAAATCAATTCTGTGAAAGCAAATATTTAGTTGTAAAATTGAATAACCATTGTCCAGAATGTTGTTTTATCATTTTTATTAAAAGTGTGGAAAAATGCAATAACAAAGGATAAGGCAATAAATCTAGCTGCCAACATGATAAAACATTATGGGTAATGTCTCATTTAGACTGGACTCTCATTTACAGCAGCGATAGAAGCTAATAAATTTAGTCTTGGGGCTATCGGCAGTAAATGGCTCCAACTCACATGACTTCAACAGTGGGGAAGGAGAGTCGGTTACACAAAACAAGAATGAGGTGGTCATTTTCAGCTTCTAAAATTACATTGTCTCAGGCTTATTTGGGACTAATTCAGCCACCCCTTTCTTAACTGAATTTTTACAGTAAAGTTGACTTCACTTCCTGTCAAATGTCACTGGTTCAATAACAGAATGTCTAGACTGAAAACAAAACTGGAATGTCATTTTAGAGCTCTTTTAAAACATGTTAAAAAGAATTTAGATAAAATAGACAAAGTATTTGAAAACACAACTTCTGAACTGAGGCTGTATCTCTAAAGTAATGCATCTGAGATTTTAATGTGCTCAAAAATAGTCTGAGTGGCCTTGATCAAATGCAGATTCTGACTCAGAGGCCTAGGATAACCTCTGACACTTTGCCTTTGTAAGACCTACTGAAGGCTGCTGCTGCTAAGATAAATGCACTGCTGGAGAAGAGAGGTCCACCACGCCACTAAAATCCTTTAGCATACTGAGTGAATTTATGAGCATACAGGACAGGTTTGTTTCAATTTGGAATCCAGGGAAGGAAAGCCAAACACTGAAATACTGACTCATAGGAGACACTTTACAGGGACCTCTGAAGGATGACCAGGTTACAATGGGCATCTGGGTTCAAGAAGAAGAATCAACACATTACTTAAAGGTACAACAATTTAAAAAAAAAATTTTTTTTAAGTCACAAAACTCTAGCACATTCATCAGTTGGAGCCAAACTAGCAGAGTGAAGACACGTATGACAGAATAGTCCCAATAATTTAATTTTGGATATTATCTGTGATAACGGGTATGTTTGACAAAAACTTTGCCTTTATTGTTTTTTTCAGTGGAGAGAATTTTTTCAACAAAAGCATTAAACTTATCAAAAATGACAGAATTAATGAAAGACCACATTAGAAAAGTACTTGATTTGCAGATAGGAACAGGTTTAAGCATTTTTCTTGATACAATCTTTCTAAACTACATAGTTTAAATGAAGAGTTTAATTTATTAAACAGAGAATCACTACTCTTCAAAAATAGTTAATCTTCAAAATTAAAAATAAGACACTTTTCTCATTAAACAGTTGGTTGCATAGTCAATACCAGTGTATTTTTCTCCCTATTAACACTGTATGTGAAGCCCAACATAAAGAAAACTTATACATAACAAATTATTTTGTCATTAACTTATCTTTTTATTTCTATAATACTTTACTTTCCATTATGATTGATCTTAAATAAGCACTGATGTGTAAGTTAGAATCATATTGCTGGAAAAAATCTTAAGGTTAGAAAAGAGAAAGATAAAAATAGCAAATTATGTCATAGAAAACAGTAAAATTTCTACTTAGCTTTTGCACTATTCTAATTTCTTAGAGAGTAACTTTAGTTCCAGGTCTGGTTTCAGCACTAAAGTTGTAGAAAACCTCATTTGTTAAACAGACTCCAAATGAAAAATTATTAATCAGGTTCTCAATCTTTTAAGATAATGCGTGCACTAGGTGTTATATAAATGCAGTGATGGCAAATGTTTTTTCCAGTTGATTATATTTTACTCTCTGATGTGGCATATGTCTTTCTTGAAATCATGCTGTCAAAGAACTTAATACAAAGCCTGATTATTGACCAGTTGAAGTCAGAATAGAGACATCATGGCTAAAGAGTATGTTGGCCGGGGAAAAGCCAGTATCTCTCATCACAGATGTGTCTGTGTAGTGACTGGAGAGCTTACATCACCCTGATTCAGTGCCTTCACCTACAGACTGTGCAACATAAACACCGATGATTCTTCCATTGTCTTTGCTCTACTTTTCTGGACTCTGCTCAGACCAAAATCCACCTTCCTTTGTATTCTCTCCTCATTTTTTGAGACGTGTTAGGCAGGAGACTGGTCCCTATAGACGCCCATAGCCTGACTCCTGGGTCCGAGAACATGCTATGTTACATGGAAAAGGGAAATTAAAGCTGTAGATGGAATTTGATTTGCTATTGACTTTGAAATGAGAACTATTCTGGACTTTTCAGGCAGGCCCAATGTGATCACAATGTTCTTAAATGTGGAAGAAGAAGGAAGAAAAGTTAGTTTCAGATCAACCCAGTCTAATATGCTTGGATCGAGGACAAAAAAAAGTCTATCAATTTTCTTTCTAGATCTTGGAAAAGGTGAGAAAGTGGATTCATCTGTAGAAGCTCCAAAACAGAGTGTGATCTTGCTGACATCTTGGTTTTAGCCCAGTGAAGGCCATTTCGAACTTCTGACTTCTAGAACTAAAAGATGACAAATTTGTATTGTTTTAGCTGCCCAACTTGTGGTTATTAGTTACAGCAGTCAATAACACAGTCATATTATGCTGTTCTGCTTACTTTTGGCTTGAGAGATACCTTGCATTTTAAGGTGACTCACGTTTACCACTAAGTATCTCATGCAATGTGAATTGACTATACTGAGAACTAATTTATCGGTAACCTACCTTACTGTAGTTTCCTGTATATTGACCACAAGGCTACAGGATATGAAGTAAAATAATCTGAGTTGTAACACTAGTTTTTCACTTCTTGTCTCTGTGAGTTCCCTTTCATCAATTTCCTTAACTAGTATGCTTACTGAGCTAATAATTATACTTAACTGGCCTGGTACCTAGGATGGTTTAGAGTCCAAATTGGGGGGTGGCACATAATTAATATAATTAGATAGTTTTCTTTGTTTACAGTGAGGGCTAACCCTTATATTATCTTTTCAGTCTTTGTTCAAACATAACTTTCACAGAGAGGCCTGTACTGACTGCTATACTGATACTTGCAAATCCAACTGTAGCTCTCCTAATTCCCTTACCTGCTTTATTTTTCTCTATAACACCAATAAACTTCTAGCACATAGTTTGCCTGTCTATTCTCACTAAAGAATCTCTGAAGGAAAAAATTTGTTTCTTTATCCCAAGTACCAAGAAGAGTAGCTTACACACTATGAATATTTTTTGAATGAATGAATTAGTTCATATTGATTATCCAAGAAGCTAATAGTGAACAAGACATGTATACCTCCTGCTTTATGGAGCCCACAGTCTACTGCCCTAGTCACAGAATTTAGAATTTGAAGAGATATTTAAAGTGCATATAGTGCAATTCAATGTCAACATTTTATAAACCATTTATGTTTTGAAGTTTTTCAATGATCATGAGTTTTGAGAGCTCAGTTACCTGATTTATAATGTAGTAGGGTTTTTTCTAGACATTGTGCTTAACAATTTCCTTTTATCACAGTTTGTGCTCAAGGTACAACAGGTACTAGAAAAATCAAATATAAGACAGAGGAAAATTTAATGTACAGTACTATAAGTTATATTATTTATGCTGAATGAGAGGTGTAGACACACAATAGAACCAGGTGAGGTGGTGTGTACCTCTCGCCCAATCTATTCAGGAGTCTGAAGTGAGCAGATCACTCTAACCTGGGCAACATAAGGCTCCATCCTCTAATAATAATGACAAACAGCAAATAATTGCTGGAGTGGTTCAGAATTATAGGAAATATTTGTGCTCTAAAATTCTTATGCCGTCATTCAATGAACCAGAGGATAAGTAAACAAAGATGATGGAACTGAACGTGTGGAAGCTTGTAGTTTGGAAGGAAAATGAAGGAGAATGGTAAGTTTCCTTAAATTAATTTCAGACTCTAGGCCTGGCATGAGAATCCCCCTGTTATGTGTATATGTCCCTGCACATGCAGATTTGTAGGTATTTAAACAAGGTACTTGACAAAGTTTCTCTTAATACCCTATAGGCAATACAGTGGTAAATAATAACCACATTTCACTGATTCATAGCTGGCTGGATATTTATTTGCCAATCATTGATTAATGAATAGATTTCAACATAAAATGAAGTCTTTATTGCAGGTTTTCTATCTTGTCTGTGTTTTCTTTAACTCTTATATAAATGATCTGAATGTGGATTAAAATAAAGCACAGTTATGAAAATTGAGGCTAAAGGTATATAATAGGACTATTTTATATACAAGGTGACAGAATCAAGGTTTCAAAGATATTGAGCAGAAATAGCGATGGTAATTTTAATTACTGCATTTTGCAGTCACTACTATGTGCTGAATAGGCACCTTTATACACTGCATCTCATTTGACTATTATAGACCAACAAAGCAGAATTTATATCCTCAATTTTAAAACTAAGCCATTTAAAAATTAAATCACATACTGAAGTGTGTGATGTGGCTGAAGAAAAATTGTGTCTTAAGTCCGTCTTGCTCAAGAACGCATGATACACCATTATAAGCTAAAGTTTATAAAATTCATGAAATTCATTTAATAGGAGTGAATAAAAATCCCTTTATTTATTTATTATTTATTATTTTTATCTTTTGAGTCAGAGTGTTAAACTGTTGCCTTGGGTAGAATTCTGTGGTGTCACAGCTCACAGCAACCTCCAACTCTTAGGCTTTTAGTAAAGACAGGGTCTCACTCTAGCTCAGGCTGGTCTCAAAATCCTAAACTCAAGCAATCCACCTGCCTTGGCCTCTCAGAGTGCTAGAATTACAGGCGTGAGCCACCACCCCCAGCCCAAATCCCTACATTTACATACAAAGAGTCATTTTGCTAAGTATAGAAAGGGATGACTTGAATTTAAAAGACTTACTTTCCAATAGAAGATTTTGTTATTTATACATGAATAATTCTACTTAGCCCCTAATAAAGCTAATGTAACCTTAGATCTTAGGCTGTGTTGAAAATAATACACCAAAGTCATAATTATTTCATTCTTTTCCTCTTTGGATCATATCTGGGCACTCTGTTCAGTTTTTTTATGTGGCTAATAAAGTATTATATAACAAATGAGATTCTAGTGGAGACTGAGTAATTATGACTATAGGATCTTGAGCATATTCTTGTTATTTATTGATATTCGTAAAATGTATTATTATAGAAAATGTTCTATATTTCTGTTTAGAAAAACACATATATCAATAGACAGTCTAAACTTATCAATGAATATCTCCAAATCCAGGTATTTAGAGGACTCAATAAGATTTGAACTCATGCAAACTTCCTAGAAAGGAGCTCTGAATGACTCTTAAAAAGCACTGTGAAGTATTGGACTAAGCAAAATAACACTACAAACAAGTCTCATCAGGCTGTGACACTAAGAGAATGTAACTACCTTGAAAACTAACAGAGGAAAGCATAAGTAGGGTTTCTAACTCTATGTAAACATTATGGGATACCTTCATAAGGATATGTATTAATGAAAACCAGGGGTGTGCTTTTTCTTTAAGTTCTACTATTATGGAAAGCAATACAAAATATTTTATAGTCACCAACTAAGAAAGAGAGGGTAACAAGGCATGATGGCCAGAGCAGCATGTGATGCAGAGGCAACGTGACTGACTGAACTGACTTACATGAAAAATGGCACTGCTGTCCTCACACTCTGGTAGACTGTTAGACAGTTCATTTAGCCTTTGATTTGTTGGGTATATTAACTTCAATTTTGGCTTTCAAACCAGTTCCAACTGATTTGACAGGAGCACAAGAGACTTCTGTTTTCAATTTAAAGACTATGATAAAAGGAATGGTGGATGAGATTTTTCTATTTGCAACACTGGTTTTCTTGAGTGCCTTTAGCTGTGATCTGATGCATTTATTGTTCTTTGAGAAGAGTAAGGTAAGATGGATTGAACAGAGATATCTGCAGCAGGAATACAAAGAAGGCTCGCTGTGTCATCTCAGGAATTTTCATCAATTAAGGGGGAGTGAAGCAATGAAAATTGATGTTCCCATAAATATGCTGATTTTGCTTCCATCAAATAAATCCAGAAACTCTGCCAATTGGAAAATGAAGATTCTAATCTTTGTCATTTTTTTTACTCAGTTATTCTAGCAAAGGTCATAAAGGGAAAAGTCATAAAAATGTCCACAAATACAGCAAGGACCATAAAGGTTACTTTATTTGGGTCACATTAATGCTTTGTGCTCAGGACTATGAATTATTTTTCATTTAGCTTATTAGTCAACACTGTTAATGGGGATATCTCAGATCTGCATCAGGAAAGATTGCCTTCAGTGACACGCTGGAACTCCAAGTTAGAAATGTGTTTAATGATGAGAAATACCCCATTTAAAAAAAATTGTTCCTCCTCAGTATTTTTCCACCATAAAAATACCAAAGACACTGATAATATTATTATCAATGTGGGAATCAGATGGAGCTATATTTATCAGTTTAGCATTTTCAGGTCTTTAAACTTCTGGAATTAGACTAACAGGCCTTTGTACTCTAGGGTAAACATAGTTTTGTGCAAATCTTTCAAGCAGGTCAGTTGATGCAGTTATTAAAAATCTTTGCATTATTCATTTGAGTGGCTTAAGAACTTATTGCTAACCACAACAGAATAATTAGAATGTCGTTTTAAAGCTTAGTATTGATGATTTTATCTAGCCTCTCTCTGGGCACTGCAGAGGTCCTGAAGACAAATTACATCAAAGAAGAAATAAACAAAAAGAATAGAAAGAATGGAAACTTCCATAATGTTAGAAGCAAATGTAGCAGAACAGAACTTTATTTTGATTTAAGAGCCAAAGTCCAAGGTAATCAAAAACACTGGATCTTTTGCTACAATACATAAATGCTGGAATTCTGCATTTGATGTATAAAACAAATAAAAGTTAAATAAAAACAACTATTCATGTGGATATGGCATGGGTCAATAAGCCCTGAACACAGTCTAGTAGGAAATAGTATTCTAAGTTAGGAAACAAGTTATTATCTAGGAATACATATTCAGATGAATGCAAATTTGTTTAAAATAAAAAGCACCTCTTAACATATCCCCTACAGACATAAGAGTGTCATGACAAGATTTCATGAAGAACGTAAAATGGAAAATTAGATTGAACCCTCTTTTAACTGTCCCGGAAAGAGATGAGGATCTAAAGAAAGGAGTGTGGGGAAAGGGTAAAAAGAATACCAGAAAGTTACGTGAGAAAAGAACCACGACGTATTTTGGCGGTTTAAATAGAAAATGACAGAAATAAGAGTCACAGATAACTAGTAGGTTTCTAGATTGGTGGTACTGTTATTTGCCAGGAGAGAAAATAGAAGATGAAGAGAAAATGTAGTTTAAAGCATCTGACTTATTGCAAAGAGTCTAGGTCTTTCATAATTTAGTTAACTGATATTGTTCTTTCTTCACAAAGAATCTATGGCTATATTATTAATATTCATAAATAAATGTACAATTTTTCTAGATACAAGATCAATATAAAAAATTGAAATAACAAATAATTTAAAAGCAAATTTTATAATTTTTATACCAGCATCAATAAAATTAAATGAGATATGAAACAATGAAAATTCTAAGAGAGAGTATGGAGAAAATGCTTGAAATTATTGGCCTGTGAAAAGATTTTATGAGGAAGACCCTCCTGGCAATTGCAACAACACTAAAAGCAAATAAATTGAATTTGATGGAGCTAAAAACTTTCTGCACAGCTAAGGGTACCACAAGCAAAGCACACAGCCAGCCTTTGGAATGGGAGATTTTTGCATGTTAACAGATATGACAAAGGGCTGACAAGTAGAATCAGAAAACTTAATCAATAAGAAAAGAGCAAACAACCCCATTTATAAGTGGGTAAGAGATTTGAATAGGCACTTTTCTGAAAATAACAGACAAATGGCAAACAAACACATGAAAAATGCTCATCATCACTAATCATCAGAGAAATGAAAATCAAAACCACTCTGAGATATCACCTAACCCCATATGATTAGCTCACATCACAAAGTCCAAAATCTGCAGATGCTGGCATGGCTGTGGAGAGAAGGAAACACTTCTACACTGCTAGGGGTGCTGCAAAGTAATACAACCTTTATGGAAAGATATGTGTAGAATTTTTTTTTTTTTTTTTTTTTTTGAGACAGAGTCTCAAGCTGAGATTTCTTAAAGAACTAAGAGTCAACCTTCCATTTGATCCCTCAATTCCATTCCTAGATATCTACCCAAAAGAACAATAAACATTTTACCACAAAGACATTTGCACCAGAATGTTTATTGCAGCTCAATTCACAACTGCCAGCCATATCATGGAAACAACCCAAGTGCCCATCAACCTATGAATGGATTAACAAGCTGTGGCATGTGTATACCACGGAGTACTATTCAGCCATAAGAAAGATAGAGACTTTACATCTTTATGTTTACCTGGATGGAGTTGAAATACATTCTTCTCACTAAAGTATCTCAAGAATGGAAGAAAAAAAGCATCTAGTGTAGTCAATACTAATATGAAACTGGTATACAAACAATTACATGCCCACAAGCATGATAAAAGATAAATATAGTCTAGCAAAGGGAAGGGAAGAAGAAGAAGACAAAAAGGCGAGGGGGGAGGTAATGGGTAGGAGGAGAGAGAGGGAGGGCAATTAGCCAGATCTCCCCTCATGTCACAATGTGAGAGTGTTTAGCATGTCCCCTGAGTGAAGGGCTCTACTACAACTTGAACTTTACTTTGGAAGTGAGAACAAGGTAGCCTAAAATTTGTATCCTCATATTAATTTGAAATTAAAAAATTAACAGTAATAAATTAAACACAATTTATGCAAGACATCTATCCAAGAACTACACAACTATTGAAATTAATTAAAGGTCCAAATAAATGGATAGTATGACATGTTCATAGATTGGACAATTCATTATTATAAGATAATAATTTTCCAAAGTTGCTTATGGATTCATTTCAGTATTCTTCAGAATGCCTGGAAATTTTTTGTGGAAATTAATAAACTCTATCTAAAATTTGTATATAAACTAAAAGATCCAAGAAAAGTCAAGAAAATTTAGAGGATATCATAAATTATTACGCAACTATGTTAAAAAGGCAGTGTGAAGTGATATTAGCATAAAGAAAGACAAACAGAATAATAGAAATGAATAAGAAACCTCAAAAATAGGGCATACTTATATACAGTTATCCAATTTACAATTGGAGTTCCATTTGAAGATGTTGGGAAAATAGAGGTCTTGATATCAATATAGAAAAAAGGCAAACTTCGAATTAGACCTTGCACTTCACACAAAACAAATCAGTTCCAGTTTGTTGGGGCATCAAAAGGTGAAAGATTAAAAACACAAAGCTTCTTTGATGTTTCAAGTGTTGTTATTCATGTCTTTGTGGTGCACAGATTCTATAAACAGGACACAGAAAGAAATAACAATAAAGAGAAAGATTGATGATTTGTACTCAGTAAAATAAGAACCTCCCTTCAACAAAAGACAGTCTCAAGATAGTAAAAGTAGAGTTTATACAATGGGAAGAGGTATTTATTACACACATTTTTTAAAAGTTCTCATATTATGCGTATGTATGGAGAACTCATACACATCAATTTTAAAAAGACCAATTATTTGAAAATGGGCAACATTTTTGAATATATACATTATTTAAAACAGGATATGTGAGGGTATAACTACTTGGATTTATTTTATTTTTTACTTTCCACGTATATTTTAAAATGTTTTAAACATGGCAGACTGAAATGTGCAATAATGTATCTTTTTTGAATCATGTGAGTGACACAAAGGGATTCTCTCTGCCACAGTTCTTCACATGACTCTGCAGTCTCTTTTGCTGCAATGGCAATGTGAGCTCCTGAGTGATTGGCTTTCTCCTCATTTATAAATAACACTATGACGACCACCATAAATATTAATAGAAAATAATGGGTAGATTTATTGAACATTTATTATATAGCAACACCTTTAATAAGAATTGTAAATCACTATTTCATTTCATCCAATTAATAAATGTGCAAGATAGGTGTTATTATTATTTATTCTCTTTTACAGAAGAGGAAACTGGGACAAAAAAAATGTTTAATTTTTTTCTCCCAAACTTAATGCTAAACAGAGATCAAGTTCAGAATCAAATTGTCTGCCTAACCCTGGATATCTCACTCTGAAGCACTTTGCAGTGCAGAAATGAGTTCTAGTAAATTCCTCTTCAAGTTTTAGCAGATTTACCACTAGTTTTCCTAAGGAATGAATCCTAATGAGGTTTATTTGAAAGCTTTTCTAATCTTAGAGATCCACTAAAAGATCACTGAGAAAATGTATTTAAGATAAGTTACAAGATTCCTACCTACTGCAAGTGTTTGACAGAGAAAAATGCAAACAATACCTGCAGATGCTTTTTGCTGTAATCAAAGTACGTTTACTGATGAGGTGCTCTTCAGGTAGAACTGTTAGCAGGAGTGTTAGCTGGGTGTACAGTTTATCATCCCATTCAGAAGAACTTCTAAGTAAATGACTTCCAATGCAGGAAAATTAAAGAGAGAAGTAGGATTCAGCCAAGGAGGCTTTTATTCCTTTTGATAAAGAGGGCAGTCCATACTAAAGGATATTTGGGAATACTAACAAATGTAAAGAAAAACCAAATGAAATAGCTCAAAATCTACCTTTAAGAGTTAAACTATTTTTTACTTAAGCCTATTTCTTAACCTTGCATCATTATGAACATATAATTTTGCCCTTTTATGTAATTTTATGTGATAAGCATTTTATGTCCTTTATTTCTTTCTAAATATTACTTTAACATCTATATTAATATTTTGATTTATGTTTGTACTATAATTTTTTTAAACATTTTATTTTCTTTAATTTTCTTTTTACAAGTAATGCTGATGTAATTGTGCATAAATTTTATTTACTCCAGTTATTTTCCTTCCAGATAAGTGCACAGCGGTGGAATTAATATATCAATGGTTATGAACACTTTTGTGATTCCTGGGACATGTTATTAAATTGTTTTCCAGATAGAAAACAATCTGTTTTCTACAGAATTATATTCATGTCTTTTTTTGAGGATCTTATAATATTTTTTAAAAACCTCTAGAAATTATACAGAGGTCCTGTTTTAAAGTTCCTAAACTAACCAGATACACCAAGTTTTCAAAAGCATTCTGTAAGCATAATAATTCTTATGCAAATGGCATTTTATGCAAAAAAGTTATTAATAGTTTTAATACAACAGTGGTAAAACTTATTAGCCTTTAATAATGACAAAAATGCAAAATAAGACTAATAGGTGGAACTATTTAAAAAATAAAAGGTTTATAAATGCTTGTAGAGTGAAGATGTTTGAAACCAAGAACATACATTGATGATGTATTCATTCAATTCCTCTTTCAATGAACAAATACTTATTATGCACATACTGTGTTCTATTTACTGTGTTAAGCACTGACAATGCAGCATTGAACAAAACAGAGAATCTCATTATTACAGTGAACTTAACCAAAGAGAGTGAAATGCAGTGAGGGTCTCACAGAAATGGGTCTGTGGAACAATTACAAGCACCTGTGATATTACTTAGGGGAGCACTTTCCTCTAGAGAGTCTACAAATGTGGCTTTCAGGAGACAGTGAAAGTACTACTTTTGTCCTGAAAGAGTATGCAGATAAGAAGATCTGAACCTACAAACGTTAAGATGTTAGAGACATGTTTGGGGAAGTCTGAGCAGCTCGGGTTGGTTGGAGCACCATGTTTGGAGGGGGAACCTGGCAGTTTCAAATATAGTTGTGGCTTTAACATGACAATAAATGCTTTAAGTTGGACAGTTGCACGGTAAATATTTAAAAGTGAAATGGAAGAAGACCCCAATATAGCTGGAAGATCAGACAAGAAGCTACCTCCATACAGATGAAA
Source organism: Loris lydekkerianus (assembly GCA_963574355.1). Classification (NCBI taxonomy): domain Eukaryota; kingdom Metazoa; phylum Chordata; class Mammalia; order Primates; family Lorisidae; genus Loris; species Loris lydekkerianus. Next base: position 40,717 of record CAUYPK010077998.1, on the reverse strand, counting down.
TATGGTGGTAGGTGAGAGTGGGAGAGTACAGTGTACAGATCGTTGTAGAGAGACAGAAGGTCTTCCAGAAGCGGAATAATAGGGACTTTTTTCTGAATTGGCTGTGGGGGTTGAAAGTAAGAAGGCTGAAGAGTTCAGGTTGACAGCAGGGATGATGCCAGGATGACAGAAAGAGCCTGACTGCTTCCTTCAGTTCTTGCTGTGCTTCTAGACTGACATAGCCATAGGTTAAGAAATCCTCAAATGCATTCTTAATGTCCATTTCCTTGTTAATAAGCATGAACTCTCTGCATTTATAGAATCATGAATAATTATTGACCCTATATTTTAGAATGAATACAGATAATTTGCCTTACATTTTTATAGTGTTAATCACTTTCACATTCATAATACCTTTCATATCTCAAACAGATTTTCTGAAGTTGGTAGCACACAAATTACCATCCACATCAAATCAATGAGTAGGCTGAGGTTTGGCAAGCTTAACTACTTGACCAGATGACACTTCCAATATAAGTGATAAAGCCTGGAGTCAAACGTAGACCTTCCATCTCTACAAGAAAGTTTCCTTTTAATGAATATTCTTACCCTCTAGATTTATATTGTTAATATGAAGGGATTAGAAATGCCTTTATAAATGCCTACATAATAAGATAATATTTGAAACACCACTACATAATAAGGTAAGATTGGAAACCACTAATCACAAAAGAGAAATTTAGCCTAAGGATACAAATTCTTTAATAGAACTAACTGCAACTAATGAAAATTTCAACTTCCTTAAGCCAAGAATGGGGGATGCCTTGAGTTACGGGAAATGAATGGGTCAAGTTGGTTTGGAAACAGCTGAAAGTAAGAATTCAATATCAGCAAAATTCTCAGTCTGTCTTTGATATTTACTTTTCTGTTTCGGCATTTTTATGTTTGTGTATCCTCATTAAGTTGCTGTCAGGATCCTAGCATTCTGAGTTTACATTCTCAGATATAAAGAGGAGGAAGCTTCTTTACCAGCTCAAGACAGAAAAATTTTGGAGAAATACTCTAACTGGATTAGCTTAGGTCACTTGGCAATCCCTTTGCAGGGCAGTTTGCTCCCAGAAAATTTCCAGGAATACCAAGCAGGCAGGAAACAATACCCACTGACCTTATTAAGTTCTACACTGAGTGACATAAACAAGCAAAATAAGCCTATTCCAAAGTTCATTGAACTCAGCGTAAAGTGCTTGGAATGATAAATTGTACATATCTGTGAGAATTAATTACATGTATGAGCTATTGATGATTTTGACATGTTGACAAGGATGGATGACTTTGTCAAGTTTTTGCAATCCTTCTTTGTTTTAGATCTTTGTGTCTCACAAGTCACAGAAGGCTACTAAAATTTTTTCTAAATTGTCTAATGACAAAAGTAGAATTCTGTGAGGTGTGTTTATTGCAGCTTTTCTCCTGGACTGGGGTGATTTCGATGTTGTCACAACTATGTGAAATAACAACTATTCTCCACTTTCTCTTATGCTTAAAGAAAATTTATTTGTACTCTACTAAATAGGAATATATGCCGAAGATCAAATTTATATTTTAAAAATCTAGATAATTGGCTTCCTATCTAACATTGGAGAACATGTTAGTTTTGAGCTTTTTTTCTCAGGTTGTTGCAAAATGAGTGCTAGACAGAATTAAAACCTTCTATTTTAGCCAGGGGGGCTGATTTCTATAATAAAGACATTAACTTTAATGTGGCTTGATAATAAAAATTACGGACAAAAAGCAAGGGCAACCATTCCCAGCTCTGGTTTATAATCAATTTTGTGTTTTCGAAAGAAAGTTATTAAACTTCTCTTACATTTTGAAAGAATCATTTAATGTGATTGTACAAAACTTATCCTATTCACTCCTCAGATTGATAATAAAAATAAATGAAATGAATTTTAAATATAAAACTTTGCATAGGAAAATACTTGCTAAATGCCACATATTTTACTTCTGCTCCTTATTACTGTTAGTGTTACTATTCCCAAATAAAACACACCATTATATATGAGCTGTTAAAGTAGCTTCTACTACCCTTCAGCTTAACTCTATTCAATTCATAGTACATCATGCTGAGAGATGCTCTTCTACAAAAACCAATTCTGAGAATTTGTTCCTGATGATTGCAAGAGCGCCTGTGAAATAACTGCTATTTCACAATAAATAGCCTGCCTTTTTTGCTGTTTCCACAGGGGCTTCTGCAAAACTTTATTATATTTTTATATACCTCTTTCTTCTTTTAAATCCTTTATTCTTAAAAAAAAAACTTAATGCTTTTATTCACAGAAATAATTAAAGAAACCTTCATAACACCTTGCAACTTTTCTGACCCATCTCTGCCTCTAAACATACATGGATTACGTTCTTATTTCAGAGGAAACCATGTCTCTTCCTCTCTCCAAAGTGCAAATGCAATGTAGGTGCTTAATTTCATTCCTCTTAATTTCCTTTATGTCTTCAGAATTTCCCTCCCAGTGATTTCATTCCTTCTGTCTGTAAATTGTTTGAACAGCCTTCACCCTTCAAAAAGCATATCCCAATCTGACCTTGCACTAAAATCACTACCATCCGTTATTTGTTTTCTTACTGGACACATTACTTAAGTGAGGCCTCTGATTATTTTCCACGCCTTTTGCTCCTTTTACTCTTCAACTGACTTCTATGTATATTTTTCATTAGTTTTTAAATTAACCTAGATAAGAATACCAGTGAACCAAAAGTCATTAATCCAATGGCTCATTTCACTGTTACTGGACAGGCCCCTGTTTCTAACACTGCTGATCTCATTTTTTAGATTTTCATTCCTTTGATTGATAGAAAACTAATATGTCTGGTTTCCTTTCTATCTTTTAGCCTAATTACTTATGTCCATGCCTTCATCATTCCTTAAATATTTTCCATGGAGCTCTCAATGACCCATTCTTCTTTTAGTCTGGATGTGCTTCTTTTCCTGTCTATTAAAATTGTTGTACTCAGTACGTGCCACTAACAAAAGATGAGCAGAAGCCATGTTGGCCATGGCTTGTGATTCCAGATATCAAACATGACTTGAGTCTTACAATTTTAATTAGATGTTTTCCTTTCTTAAAATGATGTGTATACGTTTTTTGGCACCCTCTGTATGTACAGTAGTATAAACTGCCGTGACTTCTCTTACACCTAATCATTCATAGCTCTAACCATGACCTTCTCATTAAAGTCCCACTCCACTGCGTTTCCATACTGATGCTGTCTACCTTTTGAAGTCTTAGAATCCTCTGGCAGATGTCCCTTGCTTCTTTCTGCTCCACCTGAGATATCCTATGTTGTGCTCTTTGTTTCCTTCTTGTGATATATTATTTTCTACCTTACTTTATCTGTGGAGGTGTGTAATGTATATTACCTGAGGGCAATGTTCTTACTGTTTTATCTGTATATGCAGTATCTCCCACACTGGTTTTCACAGTTGTTTGTATAGTAATTTCTCAACAACGATTTATGGAATGCATGAAAAATAAGTATTATAATTCTAAAGAGATCTTACAGATCATCAGGTTTTGTTTTTGCATTGATAACACATGATCAGCCTGGGGCGGGGTCAACCTAACCCCATCTTGTGCTAAAACTGCCTACTTTTAGATTCTGCACAATTAAAGAAGAAATTTTTAGAATGCACACACATCAAGCTGACTATACCAGAGGGGAGGTATAAGAGACAAACCTCAGATGCAAATTCAGTTCCTGAAATATTTTTATTATAGCTTATACATCCAGCAGCTTCTATAAAATTTCTCTAGTCAAGCAAAGTATGTAGTGCTAGTGTTTCTTCCTCCCTCCAAATTCAAAATGTCCCTCTGGTCCTTCTTTAGCTGCAGTAATAATGAACAGGATAGATAGTGCATGGCAGAAATATTGGTTACTCTCTTCAGAAATACAGTTTTTGCAATGTTTGTACTCATGTATGGTTTTCTGATATGTATGCATCAGTGAGCAAAGGGGGACAAATACGGTTGACATGTGACTAAGAAATGTTCTTGAATTTCAACAGAAAAAGAAAGGCAAAGCCGTGTGAGTAAAGGAAAAACATGGTAAAACCCTTGGGTTGATCAGTAATCCTGTGAGAGTATCAACTGCTGCAGACAAATGTCTAGAAAATACAGAGAAAATATGAAAACGAATTTCCTAACTTTATAGGCTCTTTTAAAAATTAAGGATGTTTTATATAGAAATTCATCTGAGAATCACAGCAGGTAAGCTGAGCCAACTGAGGACCAATGATGATGGACGCTGCAGTGAGTTTCATCAACACAAGTTCAGGAGACTCCCAGGAGTGAAGTGTCAGATGGAATGAAAAACTAAGATATAGAAAAGATGATGAGGGACACATGCCATCATTTAAAATAGGTAAGTTAAAGATCAGAGGCTGCAAAAGGAAGTAATTTCCTACCTCTGTAGAATGAATCATGAGAATTGAGATTACACAAAGTCAGTCATTACTGAAAGAACAGAAGATATTTCACCAGAAATTGTGCCTGTGTTCGTTGATTCAGATATTTGAAAGATGTTTATTAAGAAACCTCTGTGCCAGACATTGTTTCATGTGCTCAGGATACATCATTAAATGTAATAAACAAAGATCACTGACCTCTTGGAGCTTTCTTCTTCTATTGTAGTAGAAGAAAACACACAGTCAGTAACAAGCATAATAATAAATAAGTAAATGATATGGTGTATTAAACAGTGGAAGTGTTATGGGAAAACAAAATAGCACAGGTTAAGGGGAATGAAAGTTTCTTTGCTCTATTAAATACCAGAGCAGAGTCACGGGGGAAGTGAAGTTTGAGCAACGACATGAAGGAAGTGAGATAGTGAGGCAAGGTGTTGTTGAATTCTCTGTCAAAATGTGTTTCTTCAAATCCTCATAAGAAGCTCAGGCATTAACTGTAATAAAAAGAGCCTGGGCCCTGGAAACAAGAAGGCAAGATCCTGGGTATTTATTCTTCTGATATGTGTAGTCATGGTACTCAAATCATTTAAATTCTATTGATTCTCTATTTTCTTACCTGTAAAGTAAGTATGCACTATTTGTTTTTTAATTTCAGATTGATAATAGGGTACAAATGTTAGGTTACTTGGTTTTTATTTCTAAGGTGAAGTCCAAGTTGTAGTTGAGCCCTCCCCCCAGGGGGCGTGCTGAACACCCTCACTCTGTGCACATTCAGTGACAATGGCCATCACCCTCCCTCATTTTCCCTCCTCTCTTTCTCCTCTCACCTTCCCCTCACCAGACTATTCTTGTGTTTTCTTTCATGTGTGAGTGTGTGTGGTGTGTGGAGTTGTTTATGTATTGGTTTCATGTTAGTATTGAGTACATTGGCTTAATTATACACTATTAATCTCACAGTACAGGAAAACTTTAAAAGCTTCATATTTTTTTTTTTATTATTACATCATAGCTGTGTACATTGATATGATCATGGGGCATCATATACTAGCTTCATAAACCATTTGACACATTTTCATCACAATATTCAACATAGCCTTCCTGGCATTTTCCCAGTCACCGTGGCATGACATTTACATTTCATATTTGCTGAGTTTCACCCTTACCCTTGTGAGATGCCCTGTAGGTGTGATTCCACCAATACATATTTAATAAACTTTATATTTATTTTAGAATAGATTTAGAGAAAAGTTGCAAAGATAGTAAAGAAAGTTCCAAAATGCCCTACACCCAAGTTTTCTGTTATTAACATCTGATACTACTATATTTGCCCTAATTAATTACCCATATTAATGTAGTGTCCTTAACCAAAGTACATCCTTTATTCAGATATTCTTAGTTCATATTAACGTGCTTCTTCTGTGCTAGGATTTCATCCAGGATACCATATTACACTTAGTTCATATTTTTCAGGATTCTTCTTGGCTGTAAAGTTTATCCATAACCTTGTCAGTTTTAAGGAGTAATGGTCAGGTTATTTCATAAACTGTCCCTCAACTGAAAATCATCCTAGTCTACAGCCATACCACCCTGAACGCGCCTGATCTCGTCTGAAAATTATCCCATCTTTTTCTTATGATCCAATCAAAGTTATAGGTTTTTGAGATGAAGACTACACAGGTAATGTACCAATCACATCACTCATATCAACGGTACATATTATACATATGAGTTGTAAACTGTTGATGTTAATCTTGATCAGTGGACTAAGGTAATGTTTGTCAGTTTTCTTTAAAAGCTTTACACTTAAAAAGGTATTTTTTAGAGACAAGTGAACTAAACTCTGGTCCCATATCAGTTGATGATATTTATTAAATTCATCTTCTGGCCCAGGAAAACTCAGCGTACATCCACTAAATGTGTTTGTAAGAATCTCTTTTGCACTCGGTACTGCTGAAAAGCATCAAGTCCATAAAGCAATAACAACTCTCTTATGAAAGGAAGGAATTTCTGACATCTTTTCCCTAAGATGAATTTTGTGGGAAAGAAAGAGTTTTACACTGTATTTCCTTGTAGTTGCATATAAAAGCCTTTGGTCATATTTTCCTTCGATTCTATTTTAACACAAAAAGGGTAAAAATACATGTCTTTTTCAACTTGTAACATGTCAAATATGTATGTAGCTTTGGAATGTAATTGTATGACTGTCCAGTGAGATCTGTCTGGGAATAGGAAATACATTTTCTAGTGACAAGAGCCTATTTCAACTTAAGCAGTGAGTTGGTTATAAGGCCCTGGGTTATATTTTAGAAAATGAAAAGCGAGCCAGTCAAACAGAAGGGTAGGCAGCCCTCACAGGCTAACCAAAGCCTTCATCTCTTTCTAATTTTGCTTTCCTTATTCCCACAGAGTAAATTAAATTGCCTAAAGTGAAATAGGGCTCTGTATGTTCCCTCATTTACTCTTTTGTTTCAAAAGATGCCAGATGCAGATCAAGCCAAAATTTTAGAGCTGTCCTGTCAGCATCAGTGACAAAAACATTTGCATTGTACATTGCCACTGTTCTTTAAGTGAGACTTGTTTCCATTAAGAGTAGTCCTGTGAAAGCACAGGGTGGTAACTTGCAGTGGCTCATTATAGAGTGTTTGGTTTAGCTGCTATGGCCCCCCTCTGCTGTGGGGAGGTCAGCTCTCCCTCCAGGAAGAATTCTGATTGTTGCCCAAACAGGGAAGCTGATTTGTCTTTGGATTGTCCTCTTCTGTCTCTAGTGCCCAGGGTCTCTTCTTCCCTATACTCTCCCCATTAATCTATGATTTGAGATGTAAGCCCTAAGGAGCTGGGTAATTTGGCATAACTTTGAAAAATAAAACATATTCTGGGCCAAAAGAGTTGCATTTGTAATCATGGACTATTGCAGAATCTCTTTTTTTTTGGGGGGGGGGGGGAGTTAGGGAACTTGGCCTCACATTTCTCATACAAGCACTCTACAAAATTTGATTTATGTAGAACTCACACTTACAAACAGAGGCTATTACAGGTAATAGGTAAATGTACCTCTTCTAAACCTACATATAAATTCAACTTAAAAACAAACCTACAGAGCCTATCTCATGTGTAACCTGGAAACTGCTTGTACCATTAAATGTAATATGGCTTCAGGTAATTATAAATTATTTTATGGCTAGAGACATTCTGACATTTGGGCTACATCTCTTATACGTACTTTAATATTTCAGTATTAAAGTTAACTATCTCTTTCCTTTTCTCAAATTTCAGAGTCATCCTCTTTGTAAGCCTCATAGGATTTTGGCTAGAAAGAGAGAAAAAAGAATAATTAAAGACTGAAGGAAAACATGTTTCCTTTGATATTCCTTTTTAAATAGTGCATGGGGTGCCTTAAAATATAATGAAGTTTACTATAATGTTTATATTAATCCTGCTCTCCATTCATAATCTGCCCAAATTCAAGTTTTTTAAATTGCATTATTTAATTAACTCCTACATCTTCCTTCCTGGATACTTAATTTCTCTTCCTTATTTACTTATGCCCTCTGACATATTCTTTTTAAAACAAAGAATAAAATTCTTTATATTGATCATGAAAGAGTTCTCAGGAATAAGTAGTTGAATCCATTTGTCATCAAACAGCCATGCCAAAAGGGGAGCAAAACACTAAGAAATCAATCAGAGGTACATGTGGTAATTACATGAGACTCAAATCACAAAGTCGATCTGCTGTATGTTAATTAGGTCTATATCATTTGGGGGCATGATAATTAGAATAAATGGGAAACAGTTAATCTAATGTCTATATTTAGTATTTCTTATGCTGAACCAAAGTATATTTTTCTCACCTCTTTACATCTTTCCTGTCTTTATAAATGATATTCACTAAAATGTGAGTTACATAAAGACAACTAACATCTTCACGTCTCAGCTCTATGATTGTTTTCTAATAAATATTGAATGAGTAAGTCTATCTACTCAAACATTAAAATTGACATGTACCCTATACAAACTCATTTCAGACTGGACGGGCAGAATGACCAACTGAGATGACCATATAAACTCACACAATTGTATAATTACTTTTGAGTCCCTTATTTGTACCTATCCTTGGTATAAGTCTAGATCTGCAGAGAGAAAAACCACAGTCTGTGCTATCCAGGAGCTAACAGTCTAGTGGAAGGTGGATTAGATAGGAAATGATGGCTACATCACATATTGTGTATGGAAGAATGGAAAGTCTGGAAAATTATGCTTAGAAATTTCCTTATCTTGAAAGCAGTGAGTGTATTTGGGATGACATTTAAGCCGACAGTGACAGGGAATACTTATTAAAAGATAAGCAATCTAACTCTTCAAAAGTCAGAATTATCTATACTGATAACTCTACCCAAGGGCTGAACATTTCTGGCCTTATCCCTTTCTAGCTTCTATCACAGTGTTTTTCAACCTTATCTGCCAAAGCAAATCACTTGCAGAACACGTAATTCATTGCTATGGACTGGGGATTCAGACATGATTTTTTAAAAAAAAGAACTACCTCTAAGTGATTCTAATATCTCATCATGTTTGAAAAACATGATTCTGTTTTCTTCTTTCCCCAGTCTGGCAGAACTAGACATCAGAAGTTCAGATATAAGGTAAATAGATGGCTAGTACCAGGAGCTATGGCTCTACTGTGATACTGGAAGAAATTATTTGGGTTTATAACTCATAAGAAATTATTTGAATTTGAAACAATTTACTGATGTTCTGTCCTTTATTAACCCAGAAGCTCTTGATAAAGACCCTGTAGCAATACTAGGCAAGCCAAATTCAAATCTCCCTTCCATCTTTGATATGACTTTGAAGGTAGGGGAGGAAGGGAAAAGAAGAGAGACAGAAAATACATATACTAAGTATAGAAGGACCTAAAAATGAAAGTGAAGAGAAATAAAAGTTAAAGCAACTTGAAATCATAAATACCTCTTATCTTCATTTTGCCATCATACAAATATAGATTCCAGAGGAGTGATGCAAAAATGCATCCTCCTCAACCCTGGAGAAACAATATGATGGGGAAGTAGTAGACCTTTCTATTAAAAGGAGGTACTACTGTTAATAATCTTTATAATGTTTTAATTTTATAATTTTATAATGTGTATATAATCATAAGTTATAGGCATATGGTTATACTTTTTAATGCTTTTATATATAATTTTCATGTTTATAATTTTGTTCATGTCTTTGTTTATAGTTTTTTACCACGATGAAATATTATGTTGTTTATAGAGTCAGAGGAAAATAAATTACCCAATGTGTGTTTCACAGTTTTCAGTTACATTTCACCCACACAAACACACTCGCAAGCACCAAAACGTTATGCTGTGATGTTGAGGAGTTTTAGCGTATCAGCAAGGGCTTTCTCAGGCCTCCTCAATGCTAGGTTTGGCCTAACTTTGTTGTTACTTTTTTCACAACCATTTTGTTCCTTGAATTGGAGCCTCTGTTGCCCAAATGATGTAATAAAAGTTTCTGACATCTCAAATGGGCAAGACCAAGAGATAAAGCAATTCTGATGTCCAGATCAGAAAAAGGATATCAGTGACAATTACTTTATAAAACTTTATAATAATTCTTTAAATATTGGGGAAAGGTGCCCATTTTTGTATAATTTAAATATGTATTTACATCCAGAAACAAAAATGTTTAACCTGATAGCTTAATTTGATGGCTTACACTCATAAAGCTTATTTTCTCAGGTATGGAGATATTTAGAGGTGGGCTCCAGGATGAGCTCCACTGCCCTAACACTTAATTTCTTGTAATTTTCAGTTTTGGCATATTTTGCCTCTGGTTCTGGTGATCACAAGATATCTGATGCCCCTGTAGAGCTATCATGTCTACTTCCGTGAACAAGTAGGTAAAGTGCAAAGGAGAAAATTCCAAATTCAGCTGGACTTCTCCCATTTCTAAAGCTTTCTCATTTATATTCTGAGTAGAAATTTTCCTTACCATTTTATTACCATGCCTTTATCATTTGGCCCCCTCTCCCTGCAAGGAAGATCAGTATGCAGTAAGCTGGCCTTCTTAGTATACTGCCCAATTTCTCTCCCCTACTAACCTTATCCCAATTTCTTTGTTTCTAAATTTCAATATCTTAAATAAATTTAAGAAGATCAGTTAAAGCTATGAAGTTAAAACTCATTGATGGGAGTTTTTGATATTCACGTCAGAAACCACAGGGTTATAGCAAGATTGAATATGTTTGAAGAGATCACTTAGGACATGGACTAGAATAAATAAAGTTTCTCTTAAAAGTGATGAAAAATACTTAAAAACTTCAGACTTCTTAATGATAGACTATTTTGATTTTTGTTTTGCTTATTTCTTTTAGAATTTGCGCTGTTAGATTCTTTCTCTGGAAAAGTAGAGGAAAAATGACTAAGAGAAACAAATACCTGTCATTTTTCTCTTCCAACTACCTTAGAATCTAGGCAGCTATTAGTGTTGCCAGATTAATGTGGGGAGACGTTATGGTGGCAATGGTGCTTGAATTAACTATTAGTACCTCATCCATAATGGGAGAACAATGATGTTGAGATTCAAGAAGTGATTATTGCATCCAAGAAAAATAAGCAGATGTATTCTTTCCTGTGAATATTCACTGATTACATTCATTAATGCTGTTAAAAGTATTTAAGTTAATGAGTGAGCCCATATTCTGCCTACATAATATGTTCTAGTTTTAAGATCCATAAGTTTTCTTCATAAATACAGCAGAACCTCCATAGTTGCCTACCTCCCTATATCGACCACCTCCTTAAATTGACCTCATTTTCTTTTTCTTTTTTTGCTGAGCTGAGTGGGTTCCTCAAAGATAGGCCCACCTTACTTGTCCGACCACAGCCAGACTCTTCCTTTGCCAAATAAATAAATAAAAGGGGAGGAAGAAAAGCAAACAGAAAACCCAAGAAGGAATAGCTGGATAAGGAAGAAGGTAAAGGAAAAAAAAAATGAAAAAGAAAAAAGGTAGAAAATATCTGTAATGTGATCTTCCTACTACCCTCTTCCTAGGGCCAAGATTAGAAAGTTCTTCTGGCTTCCTTGAGCCAAGCTACTGCTGGGATCAACATCCTAGGCCACCACTGTGTCCCAGTCTCCCTCAGCAAGGAAAGGGTGAAAGGAGAAAGAAGAAAGAAAACAGAGGAGACTATATATATATATAATAAGCATAGATCAAGGAAAATTAAATGTGCCATTGGATCAAATTAAGGGGAGGGAGGAAGGAGGGATAAGGAAAGAAAACAGAAAGGCAACAAACCAAGAAAAAGAGACAGGCAATGCTAGAAACGGGCGGGGGTTAGTGTCTTGGCTGATGCTGAAATACTTTATGTGGGAGAGATGGGGTGAGTAGAGGGTGAGGGAGTAGTTCAAGCTAAAATTCTGCAACCAAAGCCAAAAACAAAAGAAAAAATTAAAAGAATATGGATGTCCTTGCTTTCGTTGAATGTAAAAAATGGGATCTAGGAGAAAATCCAACCTTAGAAAGCAAAATGCGTTAAAACAAAATATTACAAAGGAAAAAAGAACAAAAATTCGAAAAAGTTAAGATACCCTGATATTCGTTACTCTCAGTAACCAATTAAGGAAGCTAAATTAAAGACAAAAGAGAAGGAAAAAAAAGAAAGAAAGAAGCAACAGCAACCAAAAGAAAAATAATTTTATATACAAGACACAGGGATTGGATGTCTGTAGTATATTTATGCTGTAATATACTTCCTGGACAACAAGTGGCGCTCTGAATTGGGGGTGGGGTGGGGGACAAACAACACAGGTGTTAGCCTCTGTCTGGTTCCCAGGCTTAGAGCAGTGTGCCAGCTTATCTGTTCCCGGGGGTTACCCGTCCACCTCAGCACTTAGCTCCCACATGTCTGGGATTCCACAGTTCTCAACAGTTCCTCAGCAACAGACCTCTGCAATCCTCTACACGGGGAGCAGGGGTCCCTGTGCCTGTCCCGAGCGAAGGATCACTCTCACAGGCAGGATCCTGGCTGCCTTACCCGATGTCCCCAGCAAGAACCCGCCAGCACTATGGCACACTGTTTCCGACAATGGCATGTCCCTGGTAGGAAACTGTTTCCCCTTACGGATGTCTCCCCAGCTGCCAAACCACGCGGAGACTGCACCAGACAGTACCCCAAACTGGTCCCCAAATTTTGCTCCAGAGTGCCTACTTCCTTATTCCTTTCAGAATCCCTGAGCCTGGTAAGGGCACACGTTCACTTCCCGATGGGTGCCCAGCAACATGTCAGCTCACACTTGCTTCTGTGGCTCTCCTTTATCTGGGAACCCCTCCCCTGTGTATGATCCACGGGTTACCACCCTCATCAGAGTGGCTCCAGCCAGCAATCCAATCTGGCTACCATGCCCCTGGTGCCTGCCCACCCAGAGCCACTGTAGCACTGGAGGATTGCGTGGGGGCGGGGGTGGGGGAACTCGCCACACTTGCCCAGATGTGATCGTTCTCTACACCTCTGGCCAAATCCTGCTGTCTGCTTCCACACCGAGCAGCACTGCACTCGATATGCCACACAGGGACTGATCCAGCCCTCTCCCTTTGCCCCTTTGCTCTGCGAAGGCTCCACTAAAGGTCCTTCCCATCTGCCATCATGCACAGCCCCCCATGAAAGGCATTTGTAACACATTAACTACTATGTGATTTGTATTTAGCATATGCTAGTTATCAGCCTGGGGCCTTGTGAAGCATGTATGACTCACACATTTCTTGATCTAATAAAACACCATGCCCCAAGGTATTTTTTTTCCTAGTGTGGCAGTCATTGTGTTCAGATGATATTTTCCTACTGTGAACATTTCACTTGAGAGGAAATCAGAGAATAATCCCCTGACACTCTGCCATAAAAATATTTTTTGAACTGCTTCCCCTTTTATTTTTCCCAGGTACAGAATGTCGTTGAACTCAAATTCTGTTGGGTGAATGTTTCTTGTGTGGGCGGGGCCGCAGAGATTAAGCCTGCCATGAAATGTTGGAGAATAAGGAAGGCTGAAAGCTTGCTCAGGCAAACAGCCAAATTGACCTAATTTACATAGGACATGCACCACAAGTACTTATCAGTACAGTGGACCCAGTTCCTTATGTTAACCACCTCTGAATGTTGACCAGTTACAGTCCCCTGGGTAGTCAGTTTACAGAGGTTCTACTGTATTTGAATCTCCATTAGGAATGGAAATTTCAAACTCAATTACTTGTTATTGAGTCTTTCATGGCACATGAATATACACGTACAAACACAAATGACACAAGCAATTCTCTAAACTCCATATTAAAAGTCGGAAGAATAATATAACTAGAACAAAGCAAAATGACTGTACTTTTGGTGCATGCCTTTTAACAGTAGCTGGATTAAATTTCATGTGTATGTGTGTGTGTTTGGGCAATATACAAATGAGGATACCTTACTAAGGCAGATGCATACTGAGTAGAGATTAACCTTAATTACTAAGCAATGGTGATAAAATACCCCCCCACACGCACAAACATAATTATTCCAGAGAGGACTTACATTTACTTTTGTGGTTCTCTGCTTAAGGAAATTGGAAATTTCATTTACATTTTGATCAAATGATTTAAATTATATTTATAATAAATAGTTCAAAGAATTCTTCTTAGAAAAAATGTATTTCAATTTGGTTATTGGTTTTAATTTGAAAATTGCAACATTTTGATGAGTATATCATGGTGAAATACTGTGGGAAACGTTTGTCAAAAAGTTTCAGTTAATTTGTCACCTTGTATTTTTTATTATGACCTTCACATTTAAAGAAGTCATGACATCGCTGAAGATAATGTGCTGAGCTATAATTTTATTGTCAGTAAGAATTACACATGAGTTGCTTCTATACACTGAGGCAAGATATTCTTTCCTTGAGGGTCAAAGCTTTGATCATGATCATATTACTGTTAGTCTGCAGATATATTCACTATCTCGTTGAGAAATGATATTTGTCAGCAATGCAAAACTGTATTTTGTCCATACAGAATTCTCTACTACTCTTATGGTATTAACTTCTCCTGGAATGAGTCAGCAAATTAAAGTGGCAGGGACTATTTTCTCTAAAAGCAGTTTTGCTACTAGTTCCTCTACGGGTAATAAATAGACCAGGTCAGTTGACATCCAGAATATCCATTAGGATTTTTTTCTTTAAACTATTCTCTTATGACATAAATAGCAATCAACCTGTCTTCACCAAACAGTAGATTTCCTTCTTACTTCTTAGTTCCTGACTTTTATTATTTGAGTGCTTTTGCTGTCTTGGGTTTAGCTGTGGGCTTCTCCATTTATATCACAATTAGAAAATATTTTGTTTAAGAATAAATTTTACTTTGGGAACTCTTAAACTATGCCTTTTGTTTTTATAATTACTATAGAAATTTTATGTAAGCATATATAAAGGTTATACAGAGAGATCAGCAGCTCAATAAAAAAGACAGTTACTTTGACAAAGCTAATTATGAGGATATATATATATAAACTTTTATGTGTAAAAGTTTATCTGCTGATGTGGATGAATCTTCTTAATAAAGTTGAGTTATGAGTTTCATTCATCAGACATTACGAAAACAGCTACCTGTTAATATTGAGTCTATAACTATGAATAACTGGTGAATACTAATTAATTAGCTTACCTACAAAGCCAATTTATGTTCCATACAAACCAAAGAAATATAATGTATGAACATCATAAAATCATCACTCGTATGTATCAAACATCTTGAGTATTTAAGGTAGAATTAGAAGGTATTGAATGACTCAAAGATATTTGTCTTATAATTTATTGATAAATGAATTCATGATGAACTTTGGTAAGCTGTCATAAATTATAAATGAATTGACATGTGTGTAAAAATTTTTGAAATTTTATGAAATTAAAACTGTGAAAAACATTTCATGACAAACAAATCTTAAGGAATAGCTTTGGTGAGAACCGTTTTACAAAACATCAATTGAAGGAGAGCCAGTCTCCAAAAGCAAAAGTTTGAATCAAACAGAAACTAGTCACAAGAACAGTGGTTCATATGCTATCAAAACATGTAAAGTTCTGGGAAATGAAATGCTGAGTCAAATGATGAAGACCTGGGAAACTTGGACAAAAGAAAGGGATATGGAGCTACAAAAAATAGGAAGTTAGACCACTTGGAGGTGGGGAGAATCACAGAGGTGCCAGAAGGATTGGCGTGAGTCATTGCCAGTCCTAAGATCTGAAATTCTGAGTGCAATGTTACAACCTTGCCTGATTTACTTTTGAAGGATTTAGACATTCCTCAGGATTCCTCAAGGATCTACTCACAACTTTGTCAATGTCAGATACTTGTTCAGGGTCAGAATTTCTCTTAATCTCTTTGAATTCATTGGAATTCAGCAATGTTTTTGTTAATATTTTCAGGTGGATTGTTCTGTCCACTATTTTTGCTAATGTACATGAGATATCTAAACTAGCTACAAAAACTCTTGAAAAGAAAAGAGGGCCTGTTTATTCCACTTCTATGTCAATTTCCACCTTTTGTGTCTGAGATCATGTCTGTTGCATAATCATTGGTGTGTGGTGTCAGATGAGAGGTGTCAAATTTGTGGTCAGGGAAGAAGTCATGAAAAGTAATAGGCATATAGAAGAAATAAATTGGAGGCTTGGATGAACTGTTCGTTAACTAGGAAGGGTTGATAACATCTTTTCTATAGTTTGTCATAAAAGCGAATAGAACAGAGATTTACAGCATTGCACAATGAAATTGGTAATGACTGCTTTAAAACAACCATGAAAATCCTCTTGAAATAGTCCCAAGTGCAAATAGTAAATGAAGAAATCAATATTCAAGAAAATAGAAGGCAGTTCAGTAAGAAAGGCAAGAGTCTGAACTGAGAACATTCCCTCCTTCTCCTCTGCCATCCCGGCCAGGTGGAGACTCCACCTCAGACTAGGTATAGCCAAGAAACCAGGCTCTCTTCTGCTGCCTCCCAGTCTGGGGCTTTCTTTCTGAGAAGAGGAGGATGTGAGCATTTTTTATCTTACTTCTAGTTACCTATTACTAAGACTAACTTCTGAGCAAATGAAGTTCAAAGACAGGGCTTTCTTCTTCTCCAAGTCCCTTCCTGTGAAATGGAGACTCTATTTGGAGTGTGGCAGGCTGAAAACATTGGAGTCCACATTACCCTTGCGTTGGCTTATAAGGCGGTGGTCCCATGTTGAGAGAGTCAAGCTGAGAAGACTTCCTGGTTCTACTGTCACCCTTCCCCAAGCATTCTGCTCTAGGGTATAGATGTCACTAAGATACAAGGGCACCATTGTTCCCATTTCCACTTTCAGAGCCTTGTCTTAGATATTTTTCCTGAGAGGAGCATATGATATTTTCTGTGTGATTTTCACAGATACTTTCTTTCTGGTTGAGAAATTTCCCTTCTACACCTATTTGGTTGAGTTTTTATTATGAGAGAACATTGTATTTTGTCATTGTTTTGTCTGTGTTTATTGACATGATTTTGTTGAATTTTTTTAGTCTGTTAATACCAATTAATTATCAACTTATTTAGGAATGATAAACCAGACTTGCATTTCTGAGTTAAATACCACTGAGTGTATAATTCTTATTATATTTTGCCAGATTTTGTTACTATTTGCTGAATATTTGGGGCCATATTTCTTCACAATAAAATTACTATTTTATGATATTATGGTACACAATATGTTATATAATATAAAATGTAATATAAATATAGATTATATTAAAATATAAGCCTATGGAAGGAGAAAAGTCTCTAACTTCAGATGGACTATAACTGTTTAACAAATGATTTTGAGATTTGGGTTAAACTTTCTCACTCTACAGAATGAACGTTCTTTTTCATTTCACTTCTTGCTCTTCTCTTACATCAGGCGTCCTCAAACTGCGGCCCACGGGCCACATGAAGTGGTGTGAATTGTATTTGTTCCCATTTTGTTGTTTACTTCAAGTTAAGGTATGTGTAGTGTGCATAGGAATTTGTTCATAGTTTTTGTTTTAAACTATAGTCCTGCCCTCCAACGATCTGAGGGGCAGTAAATTGGTCCCCTGTTGAAAAAGTTTGAGGACACCTGCCTTACATCGTTCTCCTTCCTTCCATATCTTTTTTCATTACTGCCTGTCATATATTAAGAATTGTTCTAGGTAATGGCAATGAAGATTATCAAAATAAAATTTTGGATCCCAAAGAACATTCAGTCTGGTGAAGGAGACAGAAAAGCAAATTAATAGCTCACTGTAGGATACATTACACGAGATGGGCACAGGGCAAGCTCTGGGAACACCAAAGAGAGAACACCTTGAGTCAGCTCCAGGTGTCAGGTGATGCTTGGCTGAGATTGTTACCAGAGTGATAGCCTGATGAATAAGTAGAAGTTTAAAAAACAGACAACAAAGGAGAGTATCCTCATGGGAAGTGGGACATTTTTAATTGCAAAAATGCAAGTAACTTATTATGGTGGAAGCTCAGTGCATATGTATTTCTATTTTACTCATTTTGGCCACCTAGGTATAGAGGTTTTTCTAATGGGAACATCAATGCCAAGACAATCTCTATTGTTTGAATATACATTCATTACTCTAACCTGAAGCAAGTTTTTAAAATGTCCTTTGTGGACCCAAATGTGGATTTAACATTTTTATTTTCACACTAACACTATTTAGGTGGTCCAAAGACTATGTGATCATTTTCATGATTTACATGTCGCCTCATTTTCTCAGGGCTTTTATTCTATCACAGAGGAGAAACTAAGGTGAAGTGATTTGGCCACATCTCTGTAGTGATTTAGGAGAGAAAGTGGAATTAAATATACTGTGGTCCCTTCATTTGGAGACTATTATATATCCTATCGAGTTTCATTTCCTGGTTGCTATTTTATTTTTACCAATTATGTTTTGGTATACGTCATTAGCGATAGAACAGGCTGCTCTGAAAAACCATTTATATCCTTCAACAAAATCTCCTACACTTTTTATTTTTTTAACTTTCATTTAAATTTCTATTTGTCTTTTTAATGCTAGTATCTGATTAAATCATCCCTAGGGCTATAGAGACCTCCTCAAATCCAGAGGAAAAGATATTTCAAGATATTTCACTATTGTTCCTTGATGTTTAGGAGCAGAGTAAAAAGATTCAAACTGTTCTGAACCTCACAATCTCCTCTAGCACTTCAACCTTAGAAGATACTCCATGGATTTGAGGCCTTTCAGAGATAGAGCTAATTCTCTAGTCAAATTAATTTCTTCTTTGACATGCATTGCTTTTGACATCTGGATAAAACTGCACAGATTTATCTTCCGCCCCAAATAGATGTTGATATGTTCAGGGATACTTTAATATAGATAAATTGAATAGAAAAAAACTTTAATCATATTGCTTATTGCCCCAGCTGCCTTTATCTGTCTCCCAAGATTGGAGAAGTACCCGATAAAAAAGGTTCAGAATGACAGCCACTAGATTGAACCAGACTACAATGTGCTTTAAATGTCCAAATCTGAAGCAATAAATGCACAAAGACATTTACATTGTTGTAGTGTTGACAAGACTCCATTTGTATTTGTTTGAGAGTTGAAAGTCTAGGAACTATTTGAATACATTTGGAAAGTCCTTTGAAGTAGCTGGCCATAAAGCTTAGTGAATTCTGCCACAGTTTCTCCTTTATTTACATAATGCTGGACATATTCTGACATATACAGCATTGCATTTAAATTAGGTCCTAGCAAGTTTCGAACTAGTTTTAAAGGTAGCCATTTAAATTCTGAATGCTGGTTTTATTTTTCTAGATCTATCATGAATGCTCAATTTAAGAATGATTTGAGGCAGAAAAGTTTAGCATAATGCTTAAGAACACATGTTTTGTACACAAACAGAGCAGGATTTGAAGTTACCTGCTCCTTACTGACGGTTTAACATAGCGCATGTTTCTTTGTCCACCGTAAGCTCTATTTGCTCATCTGTAATATAGAAATAGTAATAGAATGTATGTAGTACCTGTGATATTTGAATTAATTATACAAAGCAATGAAACAGTTGGAAATCGAATACCAAAGAAACAAATGGTAGCATGCGTTACTACACTGAAGCTGAATATAGATGATAATAGCTATTAATATATAGTAGCATTTCAGTATAGATTTTTATTTCTTGTATCTTGGAGAAGTAAATTAGATATATGAATCTTTTAATCACTAAGATACTATTTATAGAGTATGGTGACATAACATTAACAACATAATGGCTTTAAAGAAAAAAATAGGCCTTTTAATGTGTTTTTTTTTTTTTTTGTATCAGTTTAGTTGATTATATAGGATGAATCTACTAGTTTTTCACTTGTTATATTTACCTACAAATACACCAGAGTGCCTCCTATAATCTTGCTTGTTTATAAGACTTTAATATGCAATCTTTTGGAAATAATTGTAAGGAAATTCAGCTCCGGTCAATCTACTGAGTTGGTTGATTAATTTCACATGAGTTATTTGGCAGCAGTCAGAAAGGTGACTGGACTGCAGGGAGTGGTAATCCTTCCTCAGGACCATGACATGGCCACCCCTTTATAGAGGGAATAAAAACAAACGAAAGCTTAAGATGCTACATTTTGTGTAATCAAGCCTATGCACTTTTACATGTATGATGGAAGCCTCTTTTGTTTTCAGATTCTTAGAATTATAGTAATATATATTTTAAACCTGCTACTTTTGCCTTTTCTTCTTGGCATAATTTATGGGAAAAAAAATCAATCTAGCTCCATGTAGTTTATTTCTTTGGAGACTGCTGTCCAACACTAAGTATGATTTTATACCACATCATATTTGAAATCATTATATTAGTATTGATGGAACCCAAAGAGTTATTGGCATACTTTTGGATGAGATTAATAGTTACACAGATGGAAGACTGAATTGCCAAACTAGATACTTAAGTTGAGAGTCTGTTTTCATTGCAGTTTAATATTGGGAGAACTTTCCAAAGAGACAGAGTCTAAAATTTGCTCTGAAGTTCAGAAGGTGGCATGAGCCTGTCTCTGAGAAACAGAGAAGAGATAGTGATGTAATTTAGGAGTATGGTGATGACTTGGTAACAGGAGCTGCATGCAAAACAAGGTAGGTGCTGTCTTCAACCATGACCTTTGAAAATTTCTCAGTGATAGTGTGGGAAGCTTTTTTAGGAATGGAATTTGAACAAGATGTGCTTCTTCCCACGAGTAAACTGAAAAGCAATGTTTATTTATTTCATTGTCAGTTTGAAATTATGTTGAGAAAAGAGTTCCCAACTTGCTCTAGAACTAATTTAAACATTATGTGAGCAAAGACTTTTGAGTTCAAGAACAATTTAAATCTTCCCTAAGAGATTTATATCACTGACAGAGTTATTTATAATTTTATTTAACATATTTAACAATAAGCAAGGTTGGGAAGTCTTGCAGGCCACTTTTTAAATAAAAAATTATTTTTGTTTAATTCATTTTAAAATATCAAACTTAATAATTTCCTTGTCTATATATATATTTGTTACATTTTTGTATTTCTCTTTAAATTAAGTCAATGATAAAAGAAAAAACCCAAGTTGCAAATGAAATATGTGTCAACCAATTGACCTAAATGGAGTTTAGACTATAGGTTCTGAGTCTTACATAATAGTGGCAATTTAAAAATGGCAATAGAGTTTGTTGTTTACATACGATTAGATATTAAGAATCTACCTGCAGCAGAAAAAAAATACAAAAACAAAAACAAGAAACAAAACAGTAGGCAAGTAGGTAGTGAATATTTAGGACTGAAAACTTTGTTAAAGGATGGGGAGGTTGACTTATGAGCTCAAGCAACAAGGGTCAACCAGAATTATTCAAACTCAGGAAGATATGTGGAATATTTTGGCAAATGACATTTAATAATGTCTGGTCCCAGTTAGTTAAATCTAACTTTTTAACCTCATCTTTGCATTCTTATACACAATCTCTTACATTTTTACATGAATATAGAAATGTATTAGTTAACAAAACTATTAAGCTGAATGAACACAAATAACTCAACTGCAGAGAATGGTGCTCATTTTAAACTGAAACTTGGGAATGGTGACGACCTCATACCATTATCAGATAGCTAGACACCACACAATTTAGAAAATGTTGGGAAAAGGACTCCAAGTTATAATATACATCTCCGTGATGTATGTGGAAAGTAAAAATATACCAGAAGTACCCATTAACAGCTTCTATATTGAATGGGTAAGAGCAAGGACTTCATTTAAATCTTCTGGGAAATTAAGAACTCTATTTGATTCAGGATCTTATCTATTGTGAATAATGCTGCAATAAACATGGTAATGTAGATAACTTTCTGCGTGCTGATTTCATTTCCTTTGGGTATATATGCAGTGGTGGGATTGCTGGATCATATGGTGATTCTATTTTCACTTTTTGAAGAAACCTCCATACTGTTTTCCATGGTAACTGCACTAATTCGTTTATATTCCCACCAACATCCTGCCAACACTTAGTATTTTGTGTCTTTTTTGGTAGTAGCCATTCTAACTGGTGTGAGGAGATACCTCATTGGGGAATCAATCTAAGTGTTCATCAATATGTGAATGGATACAGTAAATGTGGTATATATACCCAAGAGGATACTATTCAGCCTTATGCATAGTGGAAGGAAATCCTACTTTTCACATCAGGGATGAACCAGAGGGACATTATTTCAAGTGAAATAAGCCAGACACAAAAAAGCAAATATTGCATAATCTGACTCATGTGTACTCTAAAAAAGTTGACCTCTTAGAAGTATAGAGAGTAGAATGGTGGATACCAGGGGCTGGGGATGGGTAAGGGAGCCAGTTGGGAAGTCATTGGTTATAGGTTACATAATTTCAATTAGATAGAAGGAATATATTCAAGTAATCTACTGGACAGTACAGTGACCATAGTTAATAACAATACATTGTATTTTCGAAAATTATTAAGGGAATTGATTTTAAGTGTTCTCACCAATGACAACTGTGGCAATGCAATTATTTTAAAAGGCATATATTTTTTAAAACATTGTGCTGTACATGATAGGTATATACAATTTTATCTGTCAATTTTTTTTTGCAAAGAAAATTCTGCTTGAAGTCCAAGTACAATTCCAAATGGGATTTTTTTTTTTTAAGACAGAGTCTCACTCTGTTGTTCAGGTTATAGTCTGTGGCATCAGCCTAGATTACAGAAACTTTAAATTCCTGGGTCCAAGTGATTTTCCTGCCTCAGGCTTCCAAGTAGTTGGGACTATAGGCATGCCTGGCTAATTTTTTCTATTTTTAGTAGAGAAGGGGTCTCTTATTCAGGGTAATCCTGAACTCATGAGTTCCTGGGATCCTCCTGCCTTGGCTTAGAATTACAGGCATGAGCCAACACAACTGGCCTCTAATGGGGTTTTGAAAACTTAATATAATGATTCTTCATTTGGAATAAATATATGTCATTACCCAGTAAAATTTTGAAAATGACGCACAATTTAGAATTTGTTCTTCCAGATTGATGTGCTATAAAATAATTAAAACTCTGTGATATTGTTGTAATAACTGGTAGATAAATGATCACCAAAAACCGTGACTGATACAAGGAAGGTACTTAAGAAATAACTTTTCAATGAATAGATAGACTAATTGATGAGATATAAGAGCCAGAAACTGATAGGATTATGAATATTTCTTATGTCATGATTGTGATATTTTAAATGAGTGAGAAAAGGATGAGTTATTTAATAAATATTGATTGGGTTATTTATTAATTACCTGGAAAATTGTGTTATATAATAAGCAATCAACCCTGATACATGTGTTTTATAAATATTTTATTTTTGCTGAGTAAATAAAATGATAGACTACTGAAAGAACCCAAAAGATTGCATTGTTCATGTTCATCATCCTGCATTAGGAGAAAAAGGGTTTTGTATGGGTTAAGTTTCTGTCAAATGCTAAATAATTCATTTAGTTTAGATCCATAACCTGGGGATCCAATTCAAAGCTTATATTCCTAAATCATATATATGTTGTATATCTGTATATCATGCATTCTTTAGGAGAGTTAGATACATATAGGCCCTGCAATGAGGCTCAAATTTAATCCCTTTACATTCTCATCTCCAGAGACATAAGTGGAGAATGGAATTAAAAGGTAATTCAACCTGTAATCTTGAAAATACAGATATTACATATATTTAAAATCCTCCAACATAGGTAGTTCAGCAATAATTCTTACCAGAGTGATTCCTAGAATTTAATAACATACTTTGTCTTCCAAATGTCTAAACTCAATCTCATTTGAACTCCTTTCTGCATATTCTTCTTGGACTAGCTTTAAGTAGATTCTGTAGAGATAATTTTCATATAGCTAAATTTTAATAGGAATATGGAGATGGCAAAAAGTGCACTTTTTTTCAAGTAACATTAAATTAGTTTGGCTTTCTATTTTATTTTCAAGTGTTTTGAGTATAAGAAATGACTCTGTCAAAGGAATAGACGCTATTAGGTGTTGTAGCTCAATACCTAAGGAAGTTTAAATCATTTTCTGTGAATAGTTTGCAGAGCCTTGAAACACTTCTGTTTCTGGGGTTGAGAGGTGTTGATGCACTTCTGTGGCTCGTATACGCATGCCCCAGTGGCTGTGACTACTGGTTATTAACAGAAATTTAAAATTTCTGAAGACCTCCTGGGCCTGGAAATAGCTGGAAAATTTCCATTGTCTTCATAAAGGGTGGTTTATAACTAAAGACTGACAGATATGGGGTACAAAGGGTTAGCTCCTGGTCCAGGTGGGGCATCACAGTACTCTTCTCACTCCAGCACTCACCCAGGATCAGACTGACTATTGGTTCCAGGTGATCTTTGCCCAGATTCCTGGGTCTCACTTCTCTCCCTCCCTCCCAGATTTCATCTGAGTTACTCCCTCAATAAATCACTTGCACGGGAATCCTCAAGTCAGGCTCAGATATTGGAGGTAAAACTTAGGACAAGGAGTAAACGTGGTCCCCAAAGAGAAACTGTTTTACTTTGAATCACAAATACAGATTAAACAAAACGAACTCAGTTGTTTGAAGATATGACATCCCTGTGTTTATATTATGTTGCAGGCTTTTTAGTCCACGTAGCCCATAAACAGCCTTTTATACTCCTTCTCTCTTTTCTCTAAGCTTAGTGGAATATGGAAATATACACTTACTCATGATGTCCACCAATTTCTTCATCTCACTTTGCTTATGCCACTATTGGTTTAGCTACAGCTACCTTTTTTTTTTTTGCCCCTAATTTCTCACACAGAGCTGAATTATAGTGAAAGCAAAGCACAGTCACATGACCCACCCACACGGTAACGAGTGGAGAGGAAATCATAAGCCCTGCCCAAGCCAGCTGAGGAATGAATGTCCGCATCTCTCGGACCAAGAGTACTGAATCTTGAAGACCACATGGACAGGCACAGAGTGACAGTCAGTCATTCACTTCTCCATTCAATCTTAACATTCCACAAATACACATCAAATACCTGCTATGTGCCATGCTGGAAAGGTAGTCGTATTCCTCGCCTTCAAATAACCTAACTTCTGTTGCAGGATGTAAGAAAACATTGATCTAATTATAAGAGATGCTACAGGTTTTCTGATAGTAAAGGCAGAAGGTATTCCATAGCACATCTCAGAGTCATCCAGTTCAGCCTACTGTGTGCAACTTCCTAGGGGAAGCAGCATCCACGCTGAGGTGGGAAGTTTGGGTCACAGTTATCCAGAGAAAGTAAGTGGAGAGAGAGTCTCAAAGTCCCAGACTATGTATGAAGGCCCACAAGCAAAACTGTCTAGTATATTTTAGGGAGTAAAATTCAGTATGGTTGGTGTAGGGGAGGAAGAACAAGAGATGTGTCGAAGACTAGAAATAAAAATAGGGGGGCAGATGACAATGGTCTTACGTTGTTAGGTAGAATTGAGAAAAGATCCGTCCCCTACCTCATCTCTGAGTCAGGTTACCAATACTTTTCTCTTTTTGTGGTGACATTGCTTTCAGAAAGCAAGTGACGTTACAGTTAACTGGAAGGCATGTATTCATATTTGGGTCGGTGGCAAAGCAGGGAAATAGTGGCATTTTCAGAGTCTAGATGGCTTTGCCCACCCCAGGATAT
This sequence comes from Loris lydekkerianus, assembly GCA_963574355.1. Lineage (NCBI taxonomy): Eukaryota > Metazoa > Chordata > Mammalia > Primates > Lorisidae > Loris > Loris lydekkerianus. Next base: position 15,051 of record CAUYPK010077998.1, on the reverse strand, counting down.
CTCTTCTCTACCATCTTTGGCATATGTACTGCACAGCACTGCTACATCCTCATGCTACCCATGTGATATAGTACTTTTAAATTTATAAATGTCTTAATTTTCCTAGGACTAGCCCATATTTTTGCTCTCAGCTGCTAATAACTAGTCTTTGTTAATTCAAGTGCTGCTTCTATTAGGTTAGTCAGACACACAGTTTCATCATAATCATTTAGTAGGAGGCAAAAATGAGACTAAACACCTTTACTTGACTTTTGTATATTTACAGACCAAAACCAATTTTGGTTTTGGAGGCCTCTCTTATCTCTAAGATTCCACACCCAAATCTAACTCTCTTCATATGTCTGTCTTGGTCCCTTCTGGAGATTCAGCTATTTACAAAGGAGAGGGCTGTATTAATACTTGAAATTTCTTTTTTTTTTTTTTTTTTTAGGTAACATATAGCATCTTTATATCATTAAACATATGATCATTAATAACATAACATCATTAAATTAGCATCAAATGTTTGATATGTTTTAATTTTTGAACATATAATTATGTATAGGGACTCTAGGAAGTTATTTTTTATTTGTCTGAACTTGGCCTTCAATGTTGCTCTCTTACCTTCTCATCAAAATTAACAGCAAATATTCATATATTCTGGCACAAAATAGATGCTATTCATATAAAATAAAAAAATAAAAAATGTCAGTAATCACACAATATGACTTCCCAAGGCAGCTACATGTTCAGAAAGTTAAAATTTTAAGAAGCCTTATTTATTTTTTTAAGTCAATTTTATTTAAAATCATTAACTTTTACAAATGGTGTTACAATATGCTGTGTTAATCTATGTCCTATTAAAGAATACTTAATAAAAACATGGCTTATTCTTGCCAAAAAGAAGAAGAAGAAGAAACTGTCATGACCTTGAAAGTTTAATTTTGAATTTTTCAAATTTTCAACACATTGACATTATAGTCCACAAATGGCCCAAAGATATGCAGATCAATAAGTAGGATAATTTGATATTATAAAGATTGCTTCAAATAAAAAACTAATGTTTGTCATCTGTGTTCAGTAAGAATGATGACCAACTGTTCAATTGTCAAGTAATCCATTAAAAAGGCATTAAAAAGGCATGGGAGAGGGGGTAACAGTTTGATTAAATTCTGCCTATCAGAGTACCTAGCAAACGTCCCATTTTTTAGTAGATAAAATAGTTTTTGTCCTGATTATCTTTCCTGATAGTGATAACACCACTTTGTTATACTTCATTCTGTAGGAAATTTAAGACATTATTTGAAAACATGTTTAGTGGTATAGTATTTGTCATATTGCATGAGTTTTTTTTCACAGTATGAGATATTGAGAGACATCTATGCTTTAAATCTATTTTCCTTGTGGTAATCACAAAGACTAAATTACTTTGTGCAAATCCTTCGCAGAACTTTGACGTGTGCTCTGGGATGAGACTTCTTTTGCCAAGTGAAATGAAAGGAGCAGAGGGGAGTGAGCCAACACATGACTAAAGGATACTCTTTTCAGAAGCCCAACAAGGACACACACTCTGAAGATAAATGTGAAATAAGAAAGCTTCCTTTGAGGTCTTCCTTCATCCGTTGCCAGCACTTCTTTTATCCCTCATAGTTCCTATCCTTTGCTACAGGTCTTAAATCCATCGTTCCTGTGCCTGCTGATGTCAGATTTAGCTTTAGATTTCTAATCACTGCTTTTTGAGTTACTGTGTCTCCCATAGGGTGTTTGATTTTTAGATCAAAGGGTCTCTCTATTTTCACTTTCTACTTTATGTACTGTATAGAAATTTTGTGAGTATAGTTAGTGTCATAATGAGAAAGGTGAAACCAAATTTACAATTTTTGAAAATGAAGTATTTATGGGTGAGCATTTAAAAGCTGAATTGCAGGAAAGATCACTGTGAAAACTTCAAGAGGGAGAGCGCTCTGTTATTCTGTTTCCCTCATCCGTTTATCCCCTGAAAATAAGTGAGTAACCACTTTAGAGATTTTCAACTGAGGGAATTAAATGCTGGATATTGATTACATGTGATTGGAGACCTAACAAGCCAAATATGAACTAGAAAGGTAATATGACAATTAACAATGGCACGAAGTTACTACCACCCTGAAGTTGAAGATAAAAGGGAAGAGTTGGTGTTGTCTGAGCCTAGAAGCTAGAACAGTCCAGCACATGACAGACCATTCAGGCCCAGTCTGGACTTACTAGTTAGGGTCAGAATTATGGCTTTGGAAAAACTAAAAATCACCCCATTTAGTGACAAGTACGAACCCAGCTACCTGACATGTGACAGCAAAATATGAGGTTGTATGAGGCAGCCTGGACATGAACATTTTTATTACAGGAGCTGCAGAGAAAACAGGAGGTGATGCAGCTGCTATGGGAAACACCTCCAAAAAGAAAGAGTGGAAAGCAGATACACTGACTTCTCCTTTCCTCCCACCCATTAAACTGATATTTTATCAAAGTCAAGTATAATCCAGATGACATCAGAGTCTGAGTGATTCTGCTCGGAGGAGTCATACAACCTGTGGTATGGAAAAGAACAGAGGAACATTATCTTACATCTGCTATTGTGGAGCAAAGCCTGACGTGGAGATTCTCGTTGCAGTGATTTATTTGAAGAGATGATGGAAGTAAAATGGAGCAGGGAGGGGTGGGGTGGTGACAGGCAAGACTATAGCACAAACTAGAAGGTAGCTACCTTCTGAGTCCATAGAAAAGTGGACAGTTTGGCCCCACCTCAAGGCCAAGGGCATATGTTTTGTTCATGTCAGTCAGTCACAGGCTGAGATTTGTTTAAGAGTTGAGGCAGATTCCATTTGACTGAGGTGAGTTTCCAGGGCAGAATTTCTGGGTCATCAGGTAACACAGTAAGAGGAATGTGGGTGCCCTGCCCTTAAAGGGATAAGCGGCTGCAGTGAGTGGAATTTGGGTGCCCTGCCCTTAAAGGGACCAGCGGCTGCAGTGAGTGGAACGTGGGTGCCCTGCCCGTAAAGGGACCAACACCCATGGTGAGTGGAATAAGGCTGCACTGCCCATAAAGGAGATCTGGGCAGAGCATTCAAAGACTCAAAAACAGAGCTGTGAGCAAACAGCCAAATAACCAGCACCACCAGGCGGGGATTACAACAAAATAAAATCAAGGGAGATTTTAAAGCATTTGGAATGATTGAAGTATGAGGTGATGGTAGTTTATATGGAATTAAAAGGAGTGGGAGTGAAGTGCATTAGAAAGGAATGAAATTTCATTAGAAAGAAAACAATGGAAAGTCATTAGGAAGTAACAGTGAAGAAAACATAGTGACTGATTCAAAATGAACTTTATAAAAGACGATTTGAAGATTATAAATATTTTTCTAAGACACTTCTGGGAAAATCACCCTATCTGTATCAGAAATTAGTAACCAAGAAGAAAACCTGGTTTAGAAGAAAAGATGGTCTAATGATTTGAGGTGATGGTAAAAAATCCAAACGTGCATTTTAATCATTATCAGTATTTGGCATATAGGAGATACTGGGTAATTGTACTTCATTATTTTATTTTATGAGAAATATCATATTGAAAATGTAGGGCTAACTCATCTGCATGGATTTAATTTGTCAAGAATGGATAAAATCACAAGCAGAGTCTAGAAAGACAATAGATAAAAAGCCAAGGACCAACTGTAAGAAATATCTAAATACAAGAGCTAGAGTTTAAAAGATAGAGAAAAGGAGAAATAACAAGAAAAAAGAGGCAAATATGTGTAGCATATATTGTACATCTTAAATGAGACATATACAATGTGATTCACTTTATGAAATGTGGAAAAATAATTATAAACTTCCTCTCTGAGAAATAAAAATGCAAAATCAGAAATATGAGTCCATCCCACTTTAAAAAAAAAAAAAACATATTTAGTTAAAAGGAAAAAAATATGTCAAACCATTTTGAGCTAAAAATGCTTTTTTTGTAATGTTCAGAAACCAGGCTGAAAATCCCTTCTTGAATGACAAGAAAAGTTAAATGATACAAAATATTTATGAACCATGAAACAAATAAATTCAGTTTGAGACGGAGGGCTCCGGAATAATTTTGCCCATGTTCCTACCTCTCTCAGTATTAATAGGTTTCTTTTCATCTGACATGGCCAACAACTTCCCATTCCCCAACAACTAGGTGGGCATCCTTGCTCTTTTAAACACAGCAGGCTGAGGTCTGGTAGCGTGATTCCTCCTGCTTTATTTTTATTTTTGAGTGGTGTCTTGGCTATTCAGGGTTTTTTCTGATTCCATATAAAACGAAGCATTGTTTTTTCAAGTTCTTTAAAATTTAACAATTAAAAAAAAAAAGACTCAAAAAAAAAAAGAAAAAAAACAAAACAAAAAAAATAAAAAATAAAAAAATAAACACAGCAGGCATGCTCCCATCTCAGAGTTTTTCAACTTCCTCCTCTGTTTTCCTGAAATTCTTTCTCCCAAGATAACCACCTTTGTTAGTCTTTCACCCTTTTTAGGATGTTAGTTAGTTGCTACCGCCTCAGCAAGGTCTTTTCTGGCCACGCTTCATCACATTTCAAACCCCTCTTCATCTTAAAGTCTGTGTCTTTTTCCTAATTATTTTTCTCTGTAATACTATCTTTATCATCTCTCTTGCCTACTAGAATTTAAAGATCTCAAGATAAAAAATGTTTAGTTATTTTGTCCAGTGCTGTGCCCACAGGATCCTGATCCCTCAACAAGTATTTGTTAAAGGAATAGATTTCAATAACACCTGATCTAATCCCAGAATCCCTGTGGGTAGCCTTAGTACATTACTGGACGGTGAATTCTTAGGAGTAGGTTCTGTTGGGTGGTATATCTCTCTCTGTGCTTCTCTCTCTTTCTCTGTGCCTCTTTTCTCCTCTCTCACTCCCTCCAACTTCTCCCCCTCCCCTTATCTCTCTCATGCTTTTTAAATTTGTTTCTGTTGTAGCTGTATAGTACCTGGAAAAGAAGTAGTCACTTAAATGTTTGTTAAAGTTAGTTATATTTTAAAGCACAGTTAGAAGGAGTAGAAATAATTACAGCTGACTTTAAAGAAATATATTGTCATAGAACATTTTCTGGGTCTGAGGCCTCTTTGATATGAGTAATTCATAAAATGGGATGCATTTAACATAATGTGTGATTTTTTTCAGGGAAGAGATAATTGGGAAGAGAGTTACATCTTTTTCTAATAAGAGAGAATTAACTATACTTATTTTCACTTCAAATAGTTTTACTGTATTCAGGATAGGGAGGTTTATGGCAAAGAACCATAAATACCAAGAAAATACTATTCCCTTCTGAGAAGAAGCCTGGTGTGTGGGAGGAAAATCTGGCAAAATGGTCACTAAGTAAATTCAGCCAAAATCTTGAGGTTTAAGCAGAAAATATAGGTGTTTCAAAAAAAATCATGGCCAAGTATAGAATACTTACAGGTTGCTTTGGTTTAATTATAGGCAATTCAATTGGCCTTTCTGGTTTCCTAAGTCAAGCTGTTGCCTGTTGGAGGCCCTTCACATAGAAACAGCACTAAAATAGCCATGTTTTACGTTACCTCTGAGGTGGTGCTGCTGGTTAAAGGTTTCTCTGATGTTAAACTGGCTTGCTCAATTCTGATCAGACTTTCTCTTTTCCATATTTCCTGCATACTAACTAACACGATCTATGACACACATACAGAAAAAGTAACAGAAATCTGAAAATATTTTTAGACTATTTTACTTTCTTTTTTGATTTTCTTTTTATTTTAATTGACACATAATTGTATACATTTATGAAATATACTTGGATATTTTGATCCACATGTACAGTATGTAATGATCAAACCAAGGAAATTAACGTATCTATTATTTCAAACAATTATTATTTCTTTGTGTTTGGAACACATAAAATCTATTCTTCTGGTTATTGAAGATTTACTATAAATTATTGTTAATTATATTTGCCCTACAATGCTATAGAACACTAAAACTTAGTACTTCTATCTTGCTATAAATTCGTGTTCATTAACCAATCTCTGTCTATCCTTCTGGCCCACTACCTTTCCTAGTCTTCAGACTATTCTGTTTAAATTATATATTGTTGCTTATTTTTATTCCAGGTCTACCTTTTTTATCTCTGGCACCAAACCATACATGTAAACTATACTTCCTTTATTGTTATCCATTAACAAGAGAATGAGAGTTTATTAGCTTCTTAGATTCAAGACCCAATAAGGAACAGATAGTTTGTCTTAGGTATTTTCATCAGATACCAAATACGGTGTTTCCCTAAGATCCTCTCTAAGGTAATAAGTAAGAGTAATATCTCTTTTCTCTTTTGGGATTTACCCTGCTCAACCCAAATATCATCTCTTTTGCCTGATTAAAGCATTAAGAACTTGAGTAGCAGATATTTGAGGATAAAAAAATAAGAGTTTGAAAACCCACATAGTGTGGGCCTTGTTAAATTGTCTTGTCACTTAAAAAAATAATAATTTAACACAAAATAATGTTTAAACATTCTAATTTGACAATATTTTATTTCTTTTCTATTTAATGTGCTTCTTTAAGCAGCATATTAAGTGTTTCATTCCATTATTTTTGGGCTTCCATAGTTTCAGTTAAGAAATAAGATGTCAGTTTTATGATAATTTTTCCTATAAAGTTAAAATGTCCTGTTTGGAGCTGCTTTACTATTTTTTTGTTTCGCTTTAGTTTCTGAAATTTATGCTGCCTCTGTGTTGACTGTGTGATTTATCTTCTCATATGAGTAATATTATCCTGCTTCCTTTGATGTCTTGTAATGTATTTAACTGAGTGCCATATTGTGAATTTTACTATATTGTATGGTGCGTTCTTTTGTTTTCCCTGAATATCTCGACCTTTATACTGTATACCAATTCAGTTACTTGGAAATTATTTGATCATGCTGTGCTTTGCTTTTAAGTTTAAGGTTATGTAGGTGAGTCCAGAGCTTCTGAGACAGGAATTTGCTAGGTACTCTATTCAATCCCTGGGAGTCTTAAGGTTTTCCAGTCTGTCTAAAGGAAACTGGGGCTATTACTGGGCACTCTTATTTCTATCTATCTCTGCCTTCTCTTCTGTTTTTGTTTGTCTATCCTTGAAAGGCTATATTTATATAGCCTTATAAACTGAGTGCTAGTTTCTACAAAAAAAACCCAAAAAACTCCTCATTTTTGATAGGGCTTTGATTAAAGCTATAGCTTAATTTTTGGGAACAAATACTGTTACCCAATTGAATTTTTCAATTTGTGAGCACAGTTAATAATTCCGTTCATTTAACTCATTTGTTTATGCTTCGTAATGATTGTAATTTCCTATGTAGTAGTCCTTCTCATGTATCTTTTACAATGATTTCCAATTTTTATATTTATCCCCTCAGATCTTCGCTGGTGACTTATTTGTTTTTTCTCTTTTAATTGCATTGTTTGATGTTTAAATTTTTTAAAACATTTACATAACTCCAGAAAATTCCATTGTGATTCTTCCTATTAAATCCTGAATACCCACCCAAACTAGTTGTAATATTGTTAAAAAAATTTCTATCATCCTATAATATTTTGTCTGCTCTTGCACCTAAGGTAAATGGAACCATACAATTGTGTATTCTGTTGCTTTAGACTTTTTCATTCAACCTTCTATTTTTGAGAATAATTCATGTTGTTATGTATATCTTTTTTTTCTCATCTTACCAATAAGTAATTTTCTGTTTGACTACACTATAATTTGTTTTTTCCATTCTCTTAAGGATAAGCATTTGGTTTACTCACAGTTTTTTATTCTTACGAATAGAGAAGATTCAAGTATTTTTTCATAAGTCTTCTTGTAGGCATATTTTTTATTTACTTTTAGTAAATATCTAATAGTTGAATTGATATGCCATAGGGTATTTGTGTGTTTGGATTTATTATACATTCCCAATTTCCCAATGTTACATTTTAATCAGCAATGTATTAGAGTTCAAGCAACTACATTCTTGCCAACACTGGGCATCATCAGTCTTTTAATTTCAGTCATTTTTGTGAGTGCTTAGTGATATCTCATTAATTTGAATTACCCTAGTGTCTAATAATTCTGATCTCTTTGTCATATGGTAATTGGACTCTCAGATATTTAACCTTTGTGAAATTTCTCTCTAAGTACTTTTTACAAAAGACAATTGTCCTTTTTTATTGCTGAGTTCTTTATATCCTCTAGATAGTACAAATCCTTTGTCAATACATATATTATGTAGTTTTCCCCCCCATTTAGCTGCTGCTTACTTTCTTACTTCCTTAATGTCCATTTGTTCTCCTGATCTTTTTTTTTTTTTTTTTTTTTACTCTTTAATTTTAAATAATTCTAGACTCACCAGAAATTGCAAAAAAATGTACAGGCAAGTCACATGTATACTTCATTTAGTTTTCTCCAATGGCTACAACTTGTATAACTATAGTACAATATCAAATGACAATACAATTTATGAAGTTTATTCCAATTTCACCAGTTTTATTTGTGCTTGTGTATGTATACGTTTCTGTGCATTTTTATCATGTGATGATTCATGTAACCCTCACCACAATGAAGATGAGAACTGTTCTATATTTTAAGGTATAAGATGCAATGCATGTACATTTTTGACAAACATTAAATCACTTCGGTCATGGGATAACATAAGAATTGTTGCAACACCTACATTGTACTCAGTTTTGTTCTTAATCATTTTAATGTCACTTCATATTAAACTAAAAGGCACACCCTTCTGAAAATTATACTTTTATTGTTCATTTGTACCAGTAAAATAAAATATCTTAATGCAACTATAGTTTGTATTAAGCATGATTAATTTACTTAGGATTTTTTTTTTTTTTTTTAGAGACAGTCTTACTTTATCGCCCTCAGTAGAGTGCTATGGCATCACAGTTTACAGCAACCTCCAACTCCTGGGCTTAGGTGATTCTCTTGCCCCAGCCTCCCGAGTAGCTGGGATTACAGGTTCCTGCCACACGCCTGGCTATTTTTTTGTTGCAGTTTGGCCAGGGTTGGGTTCGAACCTGCCACCCTTTGTATATGGGGCTGGTGCCCTACCTACTGAGCCACAGGCACCATCCTTTACTCCAGATCTTTGGTTCTAATATCAACAAACATAGCTATTTAAAAGTATAAATGATAACACATTCCTTTACATATATATAATATACTTTATATTTTAAACATATTTTTGTTTTTTTAAAAAACATATTTAGTAAAGATATTGATAGGATAAAATATAATGATTTCTGTCTCTGTAACTAAAGAATATGCACTTGCCAATAACTTAATTTAGTAGGGAATAATAAATCATATAAAGGTGGTCACACACTTTTGCATTCATGTACTTCTAATTTATGTCAATAAGAAAGCTGGTCAGTTGAAAATTAAATTTAATGAGATACGTGCCTTGATGTTAGAATGAGACTTTTAGAGAAACCCCCAAATCTGATGTACAACCCAGTGAAGGAGTACCTGTCTCAAATGGGTTCTATAACAAACAGACCTTTGGAAATGAGTTCAACAAGAAAACAAAGTACAGTGCTGACACATCAGACATGGTAGGTAGCTCAGAGTGATGCCAGTGGTCATCCTGAGAGAGAGAAAATTGTAGCCAGACTTTCCTCTGTTGATTACCTGAGCCCTTGGAAATCAGTTACCGTGAGATAATCCATTGTCATCTATTTTCCGTGAATATTGGTTGAAGAGAACTTTGAAGAACTCAAATTGAAAAGTTTCTGAACACATAAACACTGAAAAAGTCATCCTAAAATATTTGTTTTTAGAAGTAATTCACATTTTAAAACATGATCTCTTATACAAAATTCTTACTTAGAAAACTAATGAAAAACATATCATTTTAGAATGGTAAGTGGGGAACCAGAAGCCCAGATTCTTAGCTCAATAGCATTAACTTCTCAAGTTCTTCATGGAGATTCACAAGAGGGAGAAGGAGGATATTGGACAACACAAAGAAAAATAAATTTTTGAGATAATGGAGATGCCAAATACCCTGATATGTACCCTATATACATTACCTTATGAGTATGGAAACATCACTATGTATGCATGGATATTATACAATTATTACTTGTCAGTAAATAATAAATAATAAGCATATGTTTACACTTATTAAAACTTTCCCGGAGCATGCATGTGTATCTTTCTGTTTGATTCCATGTATTCATCATTGTTCAATGTGTGAGTTTTATACAGACCTATTTGAATGTCACCTATAACTTTTCTCCATAAAATTTTATTGATAATTAATAGATGCATAGTAGGTAATCATAAGTATCTGGAGACCCAGAAAGGCAACTCTGGAAATAGACTTTTTGAGTACACTTGGTACAATGGAAGATCAGTCTGTAGTACTCATCCTTTACCACATTTAAGCTCTATGGGAAACAATCCTATAGTCATCCTTTTCCAAGAGCCTTTTTGAGAGTAATGACTACACATTTTGTCTCTTTGCAAATCCCAACTTATTTGATTATAATTCTCTTTTGAATGCTGTTACAATCTTTCATAGACTATATAATTGTTTTTTGTTCTTTTTTATTCTTTCTTCTACTTTGTAAATATTTGATTCTTGTAGTATTCATAACTGTATTACTTATGGCAGGTGCCAATGATTGTTTTCAATGTGAGCAGGTGACATCTGAAGTCTAAAAAATTATTTATGACTATAGCAGCTGTATAACTTTGGACAAATTTATCTAATTCTTTACTATTCAATCTCTACATAGATAAAATGAAGATAATAATTCTAAATTTGGCAAGTCTTAAGGATTCAAAATTTTTTTATATAACACTATTATATTTTCTGGTACTTAATAACCCTCTGAAATGCCAGTTGCTTTATTTTTTATGTATCTTGTTAAGGTTACAATTGTTATATTACCTTATTATACAAAACTCAACCTACTAGATTGCTATTAACCTACTAGAAGTATCTTCACATTTAGTTAGACTTGAGAGATTTGAGAAAGAATAATTTCTATATGATTTGGCAAACTTTGTATAAGAAAAAAATATTAATATGTGCTAGAATCACAGAAAAATTCAATTCCATGTGCCCTTAGGAATATTTCAAAAGGACAAACCAACACACAGTCATAGTTAATGTCAATAATTTTCCAATTATTTATGCCCTTGTATTAAACAACATATTGTTAAAGCAAAACACCCAATAATTTATCAGAAATAAGTCACTTTTTATTTCATAGTTAGAATCAGCCTAAAATATCAAATACAATGTCAATTATAATTTTTTAATTTCTAATTATATATTTTCCCCAAATGAAAGCTAATGTTTATGCTTGTTAATGCAGTATGTTAAAATTTATTAATACTGATTATGTACTAGACACTGTTATCAAAATAATTTTAGGGAAATTTTTCAATTGTGCAAACCCACAAGTCATTAGTGAGTATAACTGAAACATATAGCAGGTAAGCAGTGATAATATGTCATTTGCTAAACTGGCAAATGATGAGGCAGTGACATGATATCAGGGTGTTGATAGGTATACATAGGGCTATGTAGCATAATTAAACCTCCAAACTATGTAGATCTACCACAGACAACCTATCCTTACATTTTATGTTATCTAGACCTGTGATAAATGCATTTTTCATTATTATTTCTACCATGTATGATAACACATACTTTTTTTAAAAAAGTTCATGCTTCAGAGCAGCTACCACTGTTCTATGACCCGCTCTCCATTATCCTGATGCTACTTCCCTTACATTTAACTGTTGTGCAGTATGAGATTCAGAGAAAATGTAAATCTAGCTTTTGACCTTGGCATTGAATCCTAGCATCATGGGCTAAATTTTATAAGTTAGCAAAACTAAAACAAACATCTATTTTTGACAGAGATGTTTTGTAAGTTACATGACTTGTGTCATCCTTAGCAGTTTTGGGGGGTATGCTAGCTACATAAATTTACATTTAATTCTACAGTTCAAGCATAAATAAGGCAGTAGTCAAGTGTTTCTTTTGGCCCTCATGAGGCCTATCAAATCAAGTATAATTTGGTTTTGGATTGGGAAAAGAGCTTGATTTTACTAGAATTGGACAACACAAAGAAAAATAAATTTTTGAGATAATGGAGATGCCAAATACCCTGATGTGTACCCTATATACATTACCTTATGAGTATGGAAACATCACTATGTATGCATGGATATTATACAATTATTACTTGTCAGTAAATAATAAATAATAAGCATATGTTTACACTTATTAAAACTTTCCCGTTTTGCTCCATTCACAGAACACCTGTTAGCATCAGGATATGTGGGAATTTTTGATATCTGATTGTAATCAACAATGCCATTCTCTAGTAAAGCCCAGGAGATGGTGACAGAAACTCAGTCCCTTCAGGTTGCGAAGTATGGCAGGATGTTCTTATAATGTGACATCTCCCCAGTGTGTGCACAAAGCAACCTGCTAGAAAGGTAGAAACTCCTAACAATGAATACAGAAGCAACAATTACAAAATCAAGCTTCACTATGTCCTGGTTTCGAAAGAAGAGCATGGTTTATTATGTCTTGCTTTTAAAAGAATAATGTGGATGGGAAAGCAGAAAGAAATCAGATTTCAGATATGATAGAGAAAGTAATGGAAATTTGAACCAATTATTTTTCAAATTTCAGATTATCTGATTCTAATTAATGGGAAAATTAAGTAGAACCTGTACTCTAATCTGACCATAAGACTCATAGAATAACTAATATTGAGAGAGGTGAATTGAGATGGGGTATTTGGGCCAATGTGCATGGATATTGGGCATGTTAAATTTAGTAAAAGTAAATAAATATGATAGGGTGAAGGGTAGGTATGAATTAATTAATTATTATTTATTTATTTATTTTTCACATCAGATGGGTAATATCCTTATGCCTTAACAAAGTCTGAGGGAAGGACTTCTCACATGTACATATGAACACCCAATCATCATGTTTATGAACTACAAAAGGATCAGCTATATATGAATTTAAAGTAGTATATGAGATAATAAGTATATTTACCTGAAGCTAATATGAATATGTTTTTTTTTTGTCAAATAAACAATATCCTAATTGAAGAAGAGAACAGAGTTAATGTGCAATTAAGACAGAAATAATACCAATGTAAAGTAAATATTCTGTAAAGCAAAATTGTAAAGAATATGCTTTCATAAACTACAATAAATCCAAAGACCTGGAAACAAACTTGCCTTACCTAAGGGGCAGCCCACAATTAGAATATACTATTTTGAAGATTAACTGAATGATGTGGATATAGGCAATGTGGACATTGCCTTTGAATTGAAAAAATAATTGTATTTTTAACAATATCTGCTCTTTTCATTTCATTTAATTGAAAAATATTAATTGAATACCAATTGTATATCCAGAGCTATATGCTAAATTCTTGGGTTAGGTCGTGTTTGTAGAAGACTCATGAGAACAAACGAAACAAGGAAACAAAACATACTGAGCTTGTTATGTAGCTGGAGAACAGAGAACACAAAGAATAATTGAGAACTAAGTTTGATGATGCTAATGCCTCATCTTATAGACCTATTGTTTCTATACCTAAGGAGGAATTTAGAATGAAATGAACCACTAATATTTTTAAACCAAAGATGTTAAATACATATCTGGGAGTAAATTTGGACTCCAAAAGATCTCAGCTAATTTTCTTATCTCTGATAAGAGATATGAATTTGGGTGTATAAATTTGGGTAAGTCATCTCTCTAAGCTTTAATTGCTTTTCCATAAAACAGGAATAGTATTATTCTTCATAAAATTGAATTGTAGCTTAAAGAGTTAATGCACTTAAAATATTTAGCACAATGCCCAGCACCTAATAGCTACTAAATGAATGTCAATTATTTATTTATTAATGTGCTTGTAGTATTAAAAATGGAATAAAACAGATAATAGGCCATCTAACATTTTTAAGCTGTTGGATTCTTTCATACTTTGCTTAACTCAATGGGTATATGTTTAAAAAAAGGCACATCAAGCATGGTAGTTAAAGTTAAGTTTTATTATTCATAATAAAAAGATATAATATTCAATTTACAACCAGATACATCATGGCTAGTGAATGTCATATGATAATTTATTACCCAAAGCCAATTAAACTGATTAATTCTTCTGTTTAATCTTATTTTATTAAAAAATTATGCTTAAGAAAAAATTCTACCTGTATAAACATCTCACTTTTATGATTATAAACTCTTCTGCACTCACATCTAATGAATTATAAAATTAACACAGGAATATTGTAAGGCTGCATGGATTATTTAATGCTGTTTTGACACTATGATTATTTATACATTTATGTGTCCTTACATTTTGCTCATTATTTATTATTTAATCTCTGTATTTCTTTTTCCACTAATTGTTGTTTTGAGGAGAATAAAATTTTTATTTCTTCCATTGATACTATGAGATCAAGACAAGCTTCCATGATTGCTAAAAACTACTCTTGTAAAGATAAATCTCACATATGGATTGATTTTATTGAATGGGTAAAATGTTTTTCCAGATACATTTCTCTTCTCACCCAAAACATCAAGTGACTTGAGAAAGGCTTGGGAACACGTGTATTAACACTGTGAGTTGGGTACTCAATATCTGAGGTCAACACATCTAATCACAATGCTCAGTTTGTTGTAAGGATGTAACACCTCTCATCCTGTTGACTGGGAGCCTTGATCTGATGTCACAGGTAACCAATTTCTTCCACTTCCTCTAGTATCAGGGTTCCTGTACTTCTTTCAGAACATTCCACTCAATTGAAGAAAATGTCTTTTGCAGCATGAAAAGCTGCTAGACTGCAGGGGTGGCGAACACGCCGCTAGGGCCGCATGCGGCTCCCGGCCAAAATGAATTTCGGCTCTTTGCCTCTTATCATTATTTTGTATACTGTGGCTCTTTGCCAAGTTTGGATTTTGTTATGCTGCTTCTGAGGAGGGACCTCTGAGGAGCGATCTCCGAGCGCGTAG